>PITA01009008.1:0-80601 GCA_004023965.1 Spilogale gracilis
GCGTTCCGGGGAAGTGGGGGGTGGGGAATGTGGAGGCGGCGGGTGGGAACCCGGGCTGGGGTGCGGAGACCTCGGGCCGGAATTTAGGGAGGGGAGATCCCTGATCCGCCTCCGCGGACCCCGCCCCGGGGCAGCTCACGTCGGTTCCGGGGCGGATTACCCGTCTCCAAACGGCAGGGCACTGCGGCTCCCGGGAGCCTGGAGAGGGGGGAGGGGTCGGAGGCCACGGGTCCAGAAACCGTTACTGGGAAGGCAAGTGGGATGCGCCAGCGCCGGGCTGGGTGGGGCGGGGCTGGTAGAACCTGAGACCCGCGTGGGAGTCGGGGGGCGCAGGCTGGTGTCCTGGACTCACAGGAGGCTGACCCGGGGCCCGGGTAAGGGTGTGCGAGCCCTGGGGACGGGAACCGCCGCTGCCCGGCAATGGCTCCCAGCCCTCCCAGAACCTTGTCCCTCAAGGGCACTCTCACAGATTCATCAGAGCCCTAAAAACCGAATCCTCTGGAACCTATACCTCCCTCTCTCCGTCTCGTCCCTGAATCTTCCCAGCGTCTTCCTCGCCCCCTCCCTCCTGCAGTGAGTATCCCGGCTTATTTGGAAATATCTTGGTGACATTGTCACTCTCTCGGGTCATTTCCTGGAATGGTTCCTCACAGTGAACCCTGGTACCACGGTGTGTGGCGGGTGGTCACTTTGATCCTTGCTCTTTTATAAAAGACTGGAATGACACCTCTCCTCCCGGAGGAGTGGCTGTGTCCTCCGATGTGCATTTTAAGCACCCCAAAGCCAGTTCTCTGTACCTCTACTCCGCAAAATCTCTTTGGGACTGCTCTATGGGCAGGGCAACTTTCCCCTCAATTCTTTTCTGAAAATAAACTGCCATACCCGCAGGGAAGTGGATGGAAAAGTGTGCACATGCAGTAGTTTCCAAATCTGTTCAGTGTAAATTCATGAAGCACTGGATTTATATAGTTCAATGTGTCTATCCAAATCAATGGTGATTTTCACTCGTCTAACAATTTCACGTCTTTGGCACAATCGAATCTCTCTGCGCAGGCATTTAGGGCTGCATTTCATAACTGGAGACCCAGGATCAGATAGGCAAAGTAACTTGTTCAAGGTCACCGGACTATTAACAAAGAACTTCTGAGCTCCCTGACTTGAGATTTTCTGGCTCCACACCCAGTGATTCCCTCCCCCCCATCCTCTATCATGTCTCCTAAAGCAGTATTATAGTACATGGTATGTTTGATGGCACTGACTCCCATTAATAGATGCTCTGAACGATTGAGACAAACTACCAGCTTAAATTAATTTGTCCATTATATATTTTGGCAGGAAAAAGTATATTTGGTTAAAACAACAAAAAGAACAGTCCCAGCTCTTTTGACATAAACTGGTTTGGCTGCAAACTAGAGAAGAAGGTAGTAAAAAAGAGTTCAGAAATGCTTTGTCACAAATGGTCCTGAATGAAATAGTTCCCAGGAATGTCCTCTAACACTTAGCGTCCCCTCAGACTAGCTTATTTTTGGTAACAGAGTGGCAGGCGGTAAGCATATTTTTAAAATAATAATCCCTGAATGCCCTGGGAACTTATCACACTGAAGAAATGTGGTTGTAGATATGCTTTCATTTTCAGTCTGCACCTGTCAAAATGACATTGCCACGTTTGCATCCTGCCCCGGTCTTACCATAGTCAGAAACCTTGATCCTAAGTTATTGAATTAAAACTATCTAAATTGTCTTTTTAAAAAAACTCTAAATGATTCCATTTATAACAAGTAAATTTCTACTCAGTGTGATAAAGCCCATTATTATTTGAAGGACAGCATAAAAGCTGTGGATTCTGTGTAAAAACAACATGGAATGATTCAGACAGCAGAGTAGCATGGATAGAGGAGGAAAGAGCCACAGTGCTAGATGTTTCTGAAAAACAATTTCAGTAAAAGAAAATTAACTTTCACTAATATACTGAGGAGCCACGTAAGAACATTATTTTTTTCCAGCCATGACCTCCAAAGCTGACCTTTTCCTAAAAAAGGGTAGTTTATTTTTTCTTGTGATCCTTGTTCAGTTAACTCAGTGAATCTTAAATGGATGAAAGAAAAAATAGGTTTGTAACTTTGAATGCATTCTCTCCCATAAAAATATAGAACACCGGGAGCACAGAAATGATGAACCACTCCAGCTGCTGGCATCCAAGTGAAAGAGATGATAGAGACACAGACATCTGAAAACGTCAGGGCACCAGCAGCCGCTGACAGGCATCCAGTAGCCAAAATGCATCTACCAACTAAAAAATGAATGAGGGGAGAGGCAATTCTATCAATTTGAGCAAATACTGAAAGGCACATCCAACCTGCTTCAATCTAACAGAGAAGAAAGCTATAAATAACATTACAAATGCCTGAAGTCACTCTTATTATGTCTCCCTCCCCTCACACACACATACAGAATGAAATATACCCTACATCAACACAGGTCTTTCATTATGAAGTTGCAAACCCTTTAGACATCCAGAGTTTCTTGAGCTGAATCCAAGAATGAAGGAGAGACAGGAGGGACCCAGGCAAGTGTGTCCCAAAAAGTTACTTGGTGATATTAGTGGATATCTTTAGGAATTCTCCTTGAACGTCCCTTGCTACCACATCCGGAATCTTTCCTCTGGGGTCACTTTAGGGATTTTAGGTAGAAAACAATTCAGGCCACACTAGGTCAGAGTGGTCTCAGAATGACCTTGAAATGCCCTTCAATAGGAGGGTTAGTAATAGGAGAGTTAGCCTGGAGAGCACTTCAGAATTGCTTTTCAGTTCTTTTAAGTTAAGCTCTTCAAGGAGTTCCAGAATTGTACATGTGGCACCTTTGGGGTGCACTGATTTTTTGGGGGGGGGTTAGTTTCCTTCTATATTTTTAATTTATGCCATAAATCCTAACATTTAATTTAAGATAGTCTTGCATTTTCACAAAATTATTTAATGGTGACATTTTTCTCTTTTCCAGACTGATGACAAATGTTCTTTAAGCTATGGACTATGCCATATATGTAAATATAAATTCATAGCAAATATTCATTATACATATTAAATAATTTAGTGGTTAAGAGATAAATAAATATATGCAGGCACACATGGTAGTGGTTACATATTTTTGAAAAATGTTTTAGAGAATATTTAGTTGGATGGAGTGCACTAGTTTATCTTTGTGGTCACTGAATACAAGACAGAATCCTCAACTGTCTTCAAATATCTAAAAGAAAAGAACTCTATGTTATAGAGCAATTAGGTTATGCTATATTCGTGGGAGGGTGATTTTTTTAAAGAGGACAGTGAGGTGCACTCTGTGTATTGTGAGTATTCAATAGTTGTGTGTGGTTGTGTTGTACATCAGTACCAAGACATCGTCAGTATCCTACATGACAGTGTTGTGTGCCCACCAGTCCACACTTTATATCTCCTATTCTAACCTCTCCACTGAACCCCAGACTTATGTATCAAAGGGTCTCCTTGACAGCTCTACTTAGATGCCATAGAGTCATTTCAAACTAACCCAGTCCGAAAGCAAACAATGTCCCAAACCTGTTATACCAGTAAGCTAGTTGTTTGTTCTTCCAGTTACTTAAGCCAAAATTTTTGGAGTCATCATTGACTTTAATTTTTCACATCATACATTCAGTATATCAAAAAATTCTTTCAGCTGTACTTTCAAAATATAATCCAGGGGCGCCTGGGTGGCTCAGTTGTTAAGCAGCTGCCTTTGGCTCAGGTCATGATCCCGGAGTCCCGGGTTCAAGCCCCACATCAGGCTCCCTGCTTGCTTGGTGGGAAGCCTGCTTCTCCCTCTCTCACTCCCTCTGCTTGTGTTCCCTCTCTAGCTGTGTTTCACTCTGTCAAATAAATAAATAAAATATTTTAATATATATATATTTAGTAATATATATATAATCCAAATTTTACTACTACTTTTCACCACCCAACATCCCAATTCAAACTACCATCATGGTGCTCCAGGAAAATCAAAGTAGCCTCTCATCATCCTGCTTCTTACTCTTGAATCCATCCCTTGTGGCAGCCGGGGTGATCCAATTCAAATGTAAACCTAATCGTGCACACCCCTACTCAGTACCCACCAATGGCTTCCCATCATACTTTGCAAAATCAAGAATCTTAGCATACTCTACAAGTCTTCCATCTAGCCTCTGGCTACATCTCCAAGACATGTCCGTACCTTCCCTACCACCCCATCCCCCTCCCTGTCATTCATTCCTACGACACTGGACACTGAGCTCCCAAGCTTACGCCTTCCTAAGTATACTCCCTCTTCACTCTTCTTTCCAGGCATTATGACTCTCACTCACTTCACTCAGATCGCTGCTCGGAGGCACCTCATCAAAAAAGACATTCCTTAACCTTTCTGTGGGAAACAGGACCCTCCACTGCCATTTTAACTCTAACTCTTGCCCGGTTTTATTCTTTTGCATATCACTACTCAACATTATATGCAGGCGTACCTTGTATTGCACTTCACTTTATTGTGCTTCACAGATTTTGTGTTTTTTTACAAACTGAAGAGTTGTGGCAACCCTGCATTTAGCAAATTTGTTGGCACCATTTTTTCAACAGCATTAATATTTTTGTCACATTTTGGTAATTCTCACAGTATTTTGAACTTTTTTATCATTATTATATTTGTTGTGGTGATCAGTGATTACAACTCACTGAAAACTCAGATGATGGTTCACATTTTTGAGCAATAAAGTTTTTAAATTAAGGTACGTACTTTTTTTTATGACATAATGCTACTGCATGCTTAAGAGATCGCAGTATAGTGTGAACATAGCTATCATAGGCGCTGGGACACCCAAAACCCATTAGGCTCACTGCATTGTGATATTTGCTTTATTACGGTGGTCTGGAACCACACCCACAATATCTCTGAGCTGTGCCTGCACTTACATACTGTGTGTATTTTGCTTGCTTCTTTTCTTACCTAACATCTTGCACTGAAACACTGGCCCCTTTGGAGAGTTTCGCTCACTATTCTGTTCCCAATGCCTAGAACAGTGCCTGGTCAGAATAGTGTTCAGCCAACATTCATTGAACAGATAGATGAATAATTCAGTCCGGCAAGTAACCACTAACCAGCCTCTATCTTTAGGGCACTGTGCACCTGGTTAAAGCCTAGTTCCTCGGTGGGATTGCGATCTATAGGGCATTGAGGGATACATGGTACTATATCGCACGCTTTTTTTCATTGCTTAATCAAATTAACTAAAATTATGCTGTTCTCTTAGCAATTTGTAACTAGTCATTTGCTACAATGTAGAAGTGAAATCAAGTTTCGACGACCCTTGATGGAGACAGAATACATGACATCAAAATATGCCATTTTAGCATGTGTGTTATTTTGGGGTGAAGGCAGCCAAGACACAGCAGTTTCAAGAAAAACTTTTACCTAAAGAATTTAGATAAAGGCCCAGAGATAACTTTTTTTCTAAAAGTTAAGTGGCAAGACAAACATCTAATTAGAAAACATCTTCCCGGGGAGCCTGGGCGGCTCAGTCCTTAAGGGTCTGCCATCGTCGGCTCAGGTCATGATCCCAGAGACCCGGGATCGAGCCCCACATCGGGCTCCCTGCTCGGCGGGAAGCCTGCTTCTCCCTCTCTAACTCCTCCTGCTTGTGTTCCCTCTCTCTCTGTGTTTCTCTCTGTCAAATAAATAACATCTTGAAAGAAAGAAAGAAAGAAAGAAAGAAAGAAAGAAAGAAAGAAAGAAAGAAAGAAAGAAAGAAAGAAAGAAAGCATCTTCCCTTCATATTGCCCTGTGACCTGCCCTCATCTATTCTGATGCCCCAGGCCCCTATTCCATTCCTTAGCTCAGGATGGCCTATAAGCCACAATTGCTTCTCTTGCTTTTGGGTGTCCTATTATGTGGGGCTCCCATATCTACCTAATTAAATTTGTTTTTCTCCTATTAATCTGTCTCATCTTACTTTAATTAGTAGACCAGCCAAAAGAACCTAGAAGAGAAGAAGAGGAAATACTCTCTCCCCTCCACTTTGATTTCACATTCAATGAAGATGTCAGAAATTTAAAAATGCATGCCACTGGTCTCAAAGTAAAGTGAAGGAATATGGAGGGATGGGTCTCTGTACTAATTAATCTAATTGATCACTCATGATACACCCCATAGAATCTTTACACAAAACTGCATCCTAGCGTTCATCAATTGTACTCATAAGTTTGATACCATGCTGTCTATCTCTACCTCTTCCATCTCTCCATTGTCCTCTGTTTCTGCTGGCTCATCCACTCCTAAATGCTTCCAAATCTAAGCTGACAGGCCAGTCTTCCCTCTACCCTTCACAGGTGCCTTTATCCTCATCAACTTTGAACTGTCATCTCTCCCAGCACCTGGTATCTTCTCTGGACATTCAACAGATATCTAAACTCTGCATACAAAATCTTCAAAGCTATGAGATAATTATCTTTCCCGATTTCTACCCAAAACCCTTCCTATATCTTCCCCACTACCCCGAGACTTTCAAAACAATAAAATAATATATTAAGGGTATGTTTGATTTGTAAAGAATATTGCATTTTAAAAATTATAAAACAAAACATTATTTTTTTCTTGGTCTTGCTACCTTGAAACTTGGCAATGCAGACGGGATTTTTACCAGACAAGTTGAAGGCATAGAAATATGTTGAAATACTATATACAATAAATATCCTAAACCTGGCTGAGATCTGGAATGCAGTCGGATCAGCATAATCAATAGGGCCACCCAAAGGTTTTGAAGGACGGGGAATAAAGTCAGCCCTGATTCCCCTCAACTGAGAATCATCTATTTTTATACCAAACTCACACATTAAATTAGATAGATTTTTTAAATGACCTTTATCATATTATGCCTTGCACTGTGGTTAGGTATGTACCTATCTGGATTGTTTTCACTCTTGTGCTAGATTATAAGCTACCTGGCATTCAAGTCTGTTTATTTATTTATTTTTAAAGATTTTATTTATTTGATGGAGAGAAACACGGCAAGAGAGGAAATACAAGCAGGGGGAGCAAGAGTGGAGAAGCAGGATCATGACCTGAGCTGAAGGCAGACGCTTAAGGACTGAGCCACCAAGGCGCCCCAAGTCTGTCTGTTTAAATGGACCTTTTCTCTGAAACATGTACTATGATGGCTGGTATTAGTGGGAACTCAATAAATGTGGATCAAATAAGTAAATACTAACTGAAATCTTATTCCAAAAGAAAGATTATTTTTAAAAGTTTTTGGTAGAGTTCCATAAATAAAGATAGCCATGCTTCCATGATGCTTGGAGAACAGAAAATTAGTTTGCTAGACAGACGAACTCTTCTACAGATACCTTTTTCAGAGACCCTAAGGATCAATCCAAGATTAATAAGTACACTGAGGAGCAGCTGCCTGACTCAGTCAATCAGTAGAGCATGTGACTCTTGATCTTGGGGTTGTGAGTTTGAGCCCCACATGGGGTATAGAGATTACTTAAAAGTAAAATCTTTTTTAAAATTAAAAAAATTAATGAAGTAAGTACAGTGAAACACTTGTGTTTCCTTTTTCTTCTCCCCTTCCCGGCCCAGTCTCCCTCAGGATACTTCTACTGACCACCTGGGCACCTGGTCAGTTTTACCACCATTCTGAGAAGAGTGGAGCCATGGAAGGGTTGTTTTGAACTGGGTTTTGAAGGCTAGATAGGAGTGTGCCAGGATTGCTTCCATCTCAGCAACTAACAAAATCAAGAGGCTAGGAAAACTGCTGTGGATATCAGACTTAAGTATGAAGACTGTAGAGACCAGGAAGGGTGATTGAGAATATGATTCAAGTTCATAAGAAATAAAGGCAGTGATAAACAAATATAAGCGAACCTACTCCATACTGAAATACTGGAAGAAGAGCACTCCTTCTCTTGGAAAAATAATCACTATAGAAGACTTTAGACCATTTAATTACCAAGAAGTCACTATTCCATCGAGTGTGACCTAGATCCATGAAATAAATAAATCAGTCTCCAGAAGACCACTGCAGCCCACCCCAGTCACATTTACTAACGCTTTTACTTTCCTATCAAGTGAAACCACTAGTTATATTTGATTTTACATATTATCTTAATACCTATGCTTGATTTCCCCATCCAGAGCAAAATACAAACAGCAAATTTAGAAATGTAAGAGTAGGAGCTTCACCAAACAACAGCTAACATTCCAGCTCCCCTCCCAAAGAAGCAGACCCAATAATTTTTTTATTAACATCTAATATATTATTTGTTTCAGGGATACAGGTCTGTGATTCATCAGTCTTACACAATTCACGGTACTCACCATAACACATACCCTCCCCAGTGTCCATCACCCAGCCCCCTCCTCCCTCTCACCTCCCCACCCCTCCAGCAACCCTCAGTTTGTTTCCTGAGATTAAGAGTCTCTTATAGTTTGTCTCCCTTTCTGGTGTTTGTCTTGTTTCATTTTCCCCTCCTTTCCCCTGTGACCCTCTGTCTTGTTTCTCAAATTCTTCATATCAGTGAGATTATATGATAACTGTCTTTCTCTGATGGACTTACTTCGCTTAGCATAATATCTTCTAGTCCCACCCATGTCATTGCAAATGGCAAGATTTCATGTTTATTGATGGCTGCATAATGTTCCATTGTGTGTGTGTGTGTGTGTGTGTGTGTGTACACATCACATCTTCTTCATCCATTCATTGTTGATGGACATTAGGCTCTTTCCATAGTTTGGTTATTGTGGACATTGGTAGTAGACCCAATAATTTAAAAATCTTCACAGTGGGGTCCCTTGCTATTTCAGTCAGAAGAGCATGTCACTCTTGATTTCAGAGTTGTGAGTTCTAGCCCCACATTGAATATAGAGATTACTTAAAAAAAATAATAAACTCTTTTTTTAAATAAAGTGTTATAAAAGTAAATAAAAATCATAGCAGCAAGAGTTCATTTGAGAGCGAACAGCTCTATACACAGTTTCCTAAGCTACTGGAGGTGTGCATGCTGTGTAGCCTTGCATAATCATTGGTCTTCCTGATAGAGGCATGAATCTCCAGGAGAAGTTTACAGCCCAGGCAATCTGCAAAGAATGATGACGCACGTGTTCAGAAGATTCCCTTCCAATTCTGTTCATTACAAATTTCTATCACTTAAAGCAACCAGATTAAGAAGTTGTTGTTGTTGTTGTTGTTTTTAAGATTTATTTATTTATTTTAGAGAAAGTGGGGAGGAGGGACAGAGGGAAAGGGAGAGAGTCTCAAGCTGACTCTGAACTGGATGCGGGGCTTGGTGTGAATTCCCTGAGATCATAACCTGAGCCGAAACCAAGAGTTGGATGCTTAACTATGCTTGTGCCACCCAGGCACCCGAAAAAGTTTTCTGAGACTCCTCTGGGCAGCCCTCGCTGTCCCCCTCGATTGGAGTGGGGATCACTCAGGGCCCTTGTGAACCTGGGCCACACCGTGCCCTCCTTTTAACTCTCTGCTTGTCTCTCCCCACCAGCAGATCAGTTATTGAAGCCAGATCATTTATATACATATGACATTTATGACCTGTTCCCAGTGCAAAGTACAAGTGCATTGGTATGTAATGGGTAGCCAAAAAAAATTATATAATGAACATGAGAAATGAAGAGCACTTTTAAAGAAGATTTATGTTAAAATGAATGAATCTTTAACTACACGAACACTTCTCTTCTCCTGCACTTACCGAAGATAACTGAAATTGATCCCTTACTGGGTCAGGCACTATTCCAAGTGCTAAACATGTGTTAATTTATTTAATCTTCACCACTGTGCCATGGGGCAGGTGTGATTATCCTCATTCTATTGATGGGGAGAGTCAGGCCAGAGACAGTGAGTGGTGCCCATTCAGGCAGATCGTGAGCTTCAGAGGGTTCTGACTCCCTAGTCCATCCCCTGAAATACTCTGCTATACGTCTCTCATGCTATCTAATGCATAGTGGACCAAAAAAGAAATTTGCATTGCTAGAGGTGGCTAAGATCATCCATGTAGCTTCACCACTTAAAAAAAAAAAAAATCCTCTGTGTTTAACCACCCTTTGCTTGTGTGAGTTGTATATTTCTGGATTCCACATACAAATGAAATCATATAATATTTGTCTTCCTCTCTCTCACTTATTTCACTTAGCATAAAGATCCTCAAGGTTGAGGATCATGTTGTTGCAAATGGCAGGCTTTCTTCCTCTTTTAAGGGGGCTAAGTGATATTCTGTTGCACATATAGATCACCTTTTCTCCATTTATAGGTCTCAGCTATCGTAAATCATGCTGCAGTGAACATGGGAGTGTAGTGTTAAAAGATACATGGAGGCATATTATTAAAAATATTGAGTTTGAGCAAAAATCAATACTAATCTGGTCGCACCCAAGCCGGCCGCTAGAAAGGAGCTCTGGGAAGCTGTAGGAAATGTAAGACTTTGAGAGACAGAGGGAGCAGGTGCAAAGACGTCATAGTGGGCAGAAAGTGGGTTCGTTATCGCAAGCTCACTTTTCCTTCGGGGCTGGAAGGGGTCTATCAGGCAGATGACCTAACTGTTGCTGAACAGGGGGTTCCTGATTGACAGGTTTAAGATTCCATTTGTGGAAGAACAGAAACCATAATTCAGTTTTGGATTGGTGATGCGGTGTTTAGCATAAGAGACTCCGTTTGGGGCCTGATGTTTTTAATAGAGGTAAACTTGACTTTCACCCACATTTTCACAGCTCCGCTCCTGAGTGGTAGGGAGTATGAGGATAGGGCGCTGGGGAGGTGGGAGTGTTGTATGCCTGAAAGGTTGACAGAATGAAGTATCATGGCCATACTCTTTCAATATTGTGTTCTGATGCCAGTGGCAGAGAGAAAATAACAGAAATGAAGGGTCATTGAGTTGAGTAAGTTTATGATACTTCCTAGGCTCTTACGGACGTACTGCCTGGAAAAAATATCGGGTGTAAAAGGCTTATTCAGTTTCATATTTCAGAGAACAATTCATTTATAGATCATGATTGAAAAATGGAAACACAGGTCTAACACTCATCTCAATCCTGTGGTTCTCCTCAGGGAGCAACTGTGCCCACTTGTATCTTCCATCCCTGTGGGAAACTGGTCCTTCCTGGAGACTCTAGAGGCAGCTTTTAGGCAACTGGCTTGAGGGATGGGAAACTTGATCAAGTCAAAAGGGCCACAGTGACCCCTGAGCTGAATACAGACATGCCCATCCGGCCCACCCCAAATACCCATAGGCCCTGACTAACCAAGGGGTTACTTACAACCAGACGCAGGCACCCCCCCACACAAAAGAAAAGAAAAAGAAAACTGCACACGTCCCCATACTTGTTCACCTTCCTGTTTTTTTGTTTTTTGTTTTTGTTTTTGTTTTTTTAAAGATGTTATTATTTATTTGACAGCAAGAAACGCAGCGAGAGAGGGAACACAAGCAGGGGGAGTGAGAGAGGGAGAAGCAGACTTCCCACGGAGCAGGGAGCCCGATGTGGGACTCGATCCCCGGTCTCCGGGATCATGACCTGAGCCGAAGGCAGTTGCCCAACCAACTGAGCCACCCAGGCGCCCTCACCTTCCTGTTTTAAACAAGGCCCCCACCCACCACCTCCTGGCAGACAGCCTCTCCTCTGCTGCCCTGCCCACCGCCCCCTTGTGGTGGCTTCAGTAAACTTCTAGCTCCTTTGTTCCACCTTGAGGGAACCCTTTCACCACCTCAGCTCCTGGGTTCCACCTT
The DNA here is from genome assembly GCA_004023965.1 of Spilogale gracilis. Taxonomy (NCBI): domain Eukaryota; kingdom Metazoa; phylum Chordata; class Mammalia; order Carnivora; family Mephitidae; genus Spilogale; species Spilogale gracilis. The sequence continues at coordinate 11,766 of PITA01009008.1, forward strand.
ATTGGGTCACCCCTCACTTGGGGGCCCCGGTCCGATTGGAAAGATGCCACAGAAACATGCTGGATTGATTGTCAGAGTCAGCAGGTAGTGCTTCTGGAAAGGAGTGGGTAGAGAGAGTGGTGCTGCTGAATCACCGACCGAACATAGAATAGCTCCCTCAAAAAAAGTTTTCTGGGGGCGCCTGGGTGGCTCAGTTGGTTAAGCGACTGCCTTCGGCTCAGGTCATGATCCCGGAGACCCAGGATCGAGTCCCACATCGGGCTCCCTGCTCGGCGGGAGGCCTGCTTCTCCCTCTCTGACTCCCCCTGCTTGTGTTCCCCCTCTTGCTGTGTTTCTCTCTGTCAAATAAATAAAATCTTTAAAAAAAAAAAAAAAAGCTTTCTGGCCCCAGACGTTAATAATGTCAAGGTCCCACCCCAAATAATTATGAAATTCTTCTGAAAACATGAGTTTTCATAGGAGAAACATAGGGGGAAAAGTTAAAATTTTTAAAGGAACACTGAAAAATTATAAACTGCACAAAAAAGGATATTCTGAAAAGTTTCAGCAGAACTAAAAAAAAATGAGAAATTAAATATGAAAGTCATTCTTTTTACTCTTGAAAGAAGTAGAAACAATTAGGAAAGAAGGACAGGGTCCAAAGACTAATTGGACCGGCAATGCATAATACAAGAACATATACATAAAGAGCTAATTTAAAATAGATTGAAAGTAATGCATATGTGAAAGGTAACTCCTCACAAACTGGTAAGAGTCAGTTTTGCTTATTTTTCATCTTCTCCAGTGCTTAATGAACAAATCTCCCACTGATTTCAAAGAATATTTTGGTTTTGCCATTAGCTTTTATGGAGGCTGTCAGATGTGAAGGATTATGAACTCACAATAATTTAGACTTCAAGACTCTGAAAATAGAGGGACATGCTTATCTAATTTATGAATCAGATAAGTTCTAATACCTAGTACTGAAATTCCTGTACTGAACAACAATAAATATTTTGATGAAAGCAATGGGAATGACACCTGTATTTCTAGGAGAGGCGGCAGTAATGGAAAGGGAAAATTCTACTGGTAGAGAAAAATGTAATCCTCATAAAGTGGGTTTAAAAACTAAAATACTCAGAAGATATCCCTAATTATCAGATACCATGTTAGTAACTCTTAAGACAAAAAGAAAAAAAAATAATAACATTGATTATGTTTTTTCAGATTTTTTTATAAGAAGAGGAGCCAAACAGGCCAACCCAAAATATGCCTCTTTGGCCTAAAGATTATCTTGAGCTGATTTTTTTCTTTTTTTTTTTTTTAAGAAAAATCAGCCACAACAAAGGCTCTGGAAAATAAAGAGGTTACCATCTCATAAGGGGTATTTACATTTAAGAGGGAAATCTGCAGGTGTTTCCCTATGGGGAAGGATGACTCTAAATCCCCTCCCCTGAGAATCATGACAATGGAGAAGGCTTCAGTTTAGATCTACAGAGCAAGCCTCACCTGATTTCCTGAGCTTTTCCTGGTCACCTCCCCCCAGCATCCTTTGGCCTTTAGCTTTAAGGTGATGCTTGAGGGGCAGGGGAAGGGTTGTCTTTCCCATGTACATACAGGATTAAACTTCTGTTTGTTTTTCTCCTGTTAATCCTTTATTGGGAGATGGGGGTTCTCTGCCAAGAATTTAGAAGAGTAGAGGGGAAATTAGCTTTCCTTCCCTACATATATTATTTGTTGAAATTTTGAAAAATACAGAAAACAAAATAGAAAAATATAGCAACAGGTGCATCTATTACCCAGGCATAACAAACGTGCCTTTGTAGTGTTGAAACTTTTCTGCCCATTCCAGAAACCCCTTCCTAAGAGTCTTCAGTAAGAGCAGGCAAGAGCCATAATCTTCCCTGAAATAACAATGCTTTGCTAAAACAGCAAAGTTAGGGTATGCGAATAAATGCTTTCTTTTTGTTTCATAAATGCTTCCCCCTGAAGGGCTGGAAGCATCAGAGCCCTTCCCCAACCCTCAGGAAAGAGAAGGAAGAGAGGTTTCCAGGGGGTGTAGGGGTTGGGGGGGTGAGCCAGAGAGAGACTAAAGATGGGGACCACTAGGACCCAGAGCACCTTTATATTAATAGGAACACCCTCAAGAGAGTATGAAATCTTCCCCACAAGCTAGTCTTTGGGGATGCATACTTATCAGAAAAATTTCTGATAGTAGTTCTGATAGTCCTCCCAGACAGTATGGCTCAGCTAAGGAAGTCTACTCTACAGACAGATCTATATTTTGATCGTTTTCTCATATCCTAAAGTACACTTTTTAATGATGAGATCAATGACAGTACAAAAAGCAAGCTGACACCCCACATACCATCTCACCCCCACCAAAGGTGCAATATGCTTGACATTCCTCAGGCACTGTGACTGCCCAAGAACAAAGGGCAGGGAAGAAGCAAATGGTAAATGGATGAAGATCGCAGTCCTGCAGGACATGAAACTCCATCAAAGTCTGTAACTGTCTTAATGACTTAAACAGGTAAAGCACAAGTTTAATGATAGCCAGATCTCCAGGAAGAACCTGTAGACTCAATTTCCTCCAGCCCTAATGTCAAGTTCCCCTCCATAGGATAGAAAACCCAATATAATCAGTCACTCCTCACAATCCCAGCACGCACTGTCTGCCCACAGGTCCTGTCCCCGTGCCATAAAACCACCTATTTGCACCATAAACTCTCCCAAGAATTCCTTCTTGACAACTGCACTAGACAATCCTGCATTCAAAATGACACTACATTATATGGAGGTCCCATTTATTTTTTTCTCCTAGGTCATTTAGAGTATTGTTCATTCTTTTCATTTTTTTTATGTTTGTCCTTGTTTATTTTTTTTATATTTCAATGTTTGTGTAAGCATAAATACAGAAATTTTTCTTTGTATTTTCTGATGATTTCCTAAGGAAGGATCACTATATGACAACCAACTGGCCGATCAGTATGGAAGAGAAGCCGCATTTATATCAATGATGGAAACAGTACAAGTGTAAAACTAAGTGACAGTCACTCTTCTGAAGCACTTAGATGGTTATGCTGTTAATTCCGTAATAGGATCTATGATGCCATCACTGTGGTTCTGCGGGCTTAGCTGCCTGCATGCTTGACGCATTTGTTTATGGCATGATCAGTTCTATGGCCTTAATGTTCACATCTGTTTCCTTAACCTCCTTCTCTTCACTCTCCTCTGACGCAGTTGAGGTCTCTCTTTTTCTGGAATGTTCTAGACAGCTTCACCTTGAACTTTGAATTTCTCAGCAGCTGCTAGCTATGCTTGCTGAGATAGGCCCTTGACCTTGTCTTCTTCCCCCCAAATTATGGTAGGTGTCTATAGCTGGTATCTTATAGACATAGGGCCTTGCAGTGACAAAGGGAACATTCTAAGATTTCTGGATGGTGACTTTAGTAACTTCTATAACCTGCTGAAGACTTAGTTTGGACATGGACTTCCATTGACTTTTTCTCACCGTGTCTTTGCTTTGTTTTTCCTGACTGCTTTATCCATTTCAGGGGCTGGTGCCAGCTGGGCTTACCATGGGCTTGCCTGTGTAGAATCCTGTTCCTCCAGCTCTGAGACTGATTCACCAAAGGCAGTTTCTGTTCTGACCCTGTCTCTGCTGCTCCTTGTCAGGGAGAGTGTTGGGAGGGGACTACAGACCCAAGATGGCAGCAGGAAGAGTAGGAAAGTTTATGGAGATAACTTTTGATACCATTGCCAAATGGCTTCCTAAAAGGAGATCTAAACTTACACTAAATGTCTTTCCAAAATACTTTGGATATAATTCTTTTTAAAGCGGTCAGGCTGTTCATACTTTGAATGTACTTTAATGTATTTAATAATTTAGGTTGTCCTTTGTTTTTTATAGGATGTTTCTATTAATATATTTTGTTTGAATATTTCCATACAGGAAGTCTCTAGATGTAGAAATCTAAAATATAAGATAGACGGCATAGTTTAAATTTTGATAGATGCTGCCCAAACTGGTTTATTAATTTATCTCCCACCTATCTGTTCCTCTTCACCTCCAAAAGAACAGGATATAATCCATCTTTTGAATACTTGAAATTATAATGTGGACAGAGAGATCACATAACTAGTCTTCTGGCATTTACTTACATATTTTTCCTGATGATCAATAAGGTTGTGTTATTTTTCTATCTGTTTATCGTTCATTCCCCCCCTTTTCTGTAAATAGCCTATTTGTGTCTTTTGAATTTTTTTTAAAAATTTTGAGTTTTCTTATAAGTGTCTTAAAAGGATACTTTGTATAGGTTGGATACTAATCTCTAAGTTATATATGTAACAATTTTTTTTTAAAGATTTTATTTATTTGACTGAGACACAGGAAGAGAGGGAACACAAGCGGGGGGGGGGTGTGGGAAAGGGAGAAACAGGCTCCCTGTTGAGCAGGGAGCCCGATTGTGGGGGGTTTAATTTCAGGACCCCAGGACCATGACTGAGCCAAAGGCAGACACCCAAACACTGAACCACCAGGTTCCACTGTAGCAAATATTTTTTTGCTCTCTTTTTGAGTTGTTTTCCCCTACATTATTAATTCCTATTAAAGTTTCTTCCATCATCTTGTACTTTCTTAGAAAACTACCCTCTTATATAGATTTCCAAAGATGATACAAAGTTTCACATTTTATTTAAAAAATATTTATGGGCACCTGGGTGGCTCAGAGGGTTGGGCCTCTGCCTTCAGCTTAGGTCATGATCTTGGGGTCCTGGGATCAAGTCCCACATCTGGCTCTCCCCTGGGCAGGGAGCCTGCTTCCTCCTGTCTCTGCCTATTTGTGATCTCTCTGTCAAATACATGAAATCTTTAAAAAAAAATTAATAATTATGTTCTCAAGCTTAATGATTTATTTGTGCCATCTTACTCGTGACTTCTTAAAAACTGAAGTTTTGATTTATTTTTGTTGTTACTGTTCTATTTTTAAAACTCTAAGTTTTTAAAGTATTGCCTTGGCAAAAACCTAATGAGTCCTTTCATTCAATTTAATACAATGTAATTTCTGTTTTAATTTTTTTCTTTCACTTAAATGGTATTTTTAAATGATTTTTAACATTTTCAAGGACAATATAAGAGAAGAACATATTTTTTATCATTTATTTTTGCTTTTACATCATTTTGGATTGAGGACATGGCCAGAATGGTTTCTCTGCTTTGGAAAACACAAGATTTTCTTTATAACCTGGTCCTTGAGAACATTTATAATTTTTTCATAAGTGCTTGAAAAGATTTCATATTCTTATTTTGTTTGGTACAAAGTTATATATTTGCTGACGATTTTTCTCTACTTGATATCCTGATTTTTTTTTAATATTTTATTTATTTATTTGACACAGAGAGAGATCACAAGTAGGCAGAGAGGCAGGCAGGCAGAGAGAGAGAGAAGGAAGCAGGCTCCCCACTGAGCAGAGAGCCCAATGCAGGTCTCGATCCCAGGACCCTGAGACCATGACCTGAGCTGAAAGCAGAGGCATTAACCCACTGAGCCACCCAGGCGCCTGATATGCTGATTTTTAAGATAGCTCTGAAAATCCACCAATAAGTCCACTGGATTTGTATTCATTTAGCTTTATATTGAAGCTCTCTGAACATGCTAATGATTATTATAAGCTAATTTATTTTTATTTTTTTAAAGATTTTATTTATTTATTTGACACAGAGAGACACAGTTAGAGAAGAAACACAAGTAGAGAGAGTAGGAGAGGGAGAAGCAGGCTTCCTACTGAACACGGAGCCTGACGTGGGGCTTGATCCCAGGACCCTGGGATCCTGACCTGAGTTGAAGGCAGATGGTTGATGACTGAGCCACCCAGGTGCCCTAAGCTTATTTATTATTATATTTATATAATATACTTTTATATTTTAAACTTTTATATCTTTAAATGTAATAGATATATATGTAGTGTTTATATAAACATTATATATTATATGTAACATATAATGTAATCATAATAACAATTTAGCTCATTCTATTGCCCAAATGATCTTTGTTTAGTTTCTGTTTTCCATTCAACACAGCTTTTAGTGTCGAATGGGGTATGGGCAGGGGTGAGGGCTAGAGGAAGGGAGACAGGAAAGCAGGGAGAAGAGAGGCATGAGGACAGAGAGACCCACAGACACAGAGCTAGACCAGCTCTCCATGTGTGTGGATCGCCATGTCCCTCAGAGGGTCTTGGAGACGGGGGCTCCTAAAGCACCTTGCATCTTGGCTCTTGGGATGCTTACGAGCCTCACGTCAACAGACCATCCCCAGAACTCCCACATTACACCAGCATTCTGGGAATAATTTGAGAGGCAGCTTCTCTCTAGGAGTGGAGGACAAGAGAGCTCTCTTCCATCTGTTGTCTTTTCAGTATCTGGCACGCCACCACAGCCCATGCTTTCTCCCATTCCCGCTAATTTTGTGGAGCTCAAGTTACAGTGTATAGTAAGGTTGTAGGTTTCTCAGCTCTGGTAGCATTTACTATGAATCTATTACCAATTACTTTCTACATTCCAGAATTTCCTGTTTTATTACACCCTTAGCACCCCACTCACTTTCCAGTATCATATGGGTTTACTTATTTATTATTATATTTTAATAGGGCTTGAAAAGAGAAAGCCTTTATTATGCCCCTCATTATCTAAGCGGGACCAGAATTTAAAAGCTCTTTATGTAAGAAATTTGCCCATGTTCACATTTAGGCTCTGTCACTTACCAACTGGATACCAACTGGACAAATTACCGTGCCTCAGTTTCCTCATTTGTAAAGCGTGGATAAAAGTACATAGTAGTGTCATAAAGAGACATCTAAGACACTCCATAAATGCTAGCTGCTGTTATTATTTTGTTTGTCGTATATGCTGTAAGTTTTCTTTTACTCGTAATAGTGTACATTTATACATGTGTAAATAGACGCTATATATACCTTTTTGTTTTTCAATAAAAGCCAGCACTTACCCAGTACCATGTGCCTTTTTAGCTCTTCACGTATATTAATTTACAATGGCAATTATAAAATATTTTTAACTGATAATGAAAACACAACCAAATAAAACTTATGGGGTGCTTTTCCCATGATGTTTCCTAATTAGCAATTGTTGGGTGTCTTAAAAATGTTTTAGTTTCTGTTCATTTATTCTGAATCTGGTTTCAATACTGAACAAAGCCTCAGGCAGAAGTCTTATGAGCTATGACTTTATTAGGAATTAGCATTCCAGGGAGTAGGAATGAGGCCCAGGGGGGTGAGACGGGTTGTCAAGGGAGGCCACAGGAGTGCGGCTTCCTGCAAATGGCCTTGCTCGGTGCCTGCGAGCCAGCCCCGAGGAGCTCTGCAGACTGCACCTGCATATGGTCTTTCTGGGGGAGAAGAGGGCAAGGAAAGGGAAACCGTTTACCTACCAGCTTCCATCTTCTTCTTTCCATCTGGGATATTAGCCTCTTGGTTCCAAACCTTGGCAGAAATCCGAGTCAATAAGTTGGCCTCTCTCCAGGAGCTCGGCCCCTTACTTCTAAGCGGCTTCTGCAGTCTCTGAAGTCTTCAAAAAGAATCCGTTTTTCAATGCAACCAGCTTCTGTTGTTCTCAACAAGGTACCCCTCTGCCACAAATTCTACCACTGAGGTTAGAAGTAAAAACTCATCTATATCCTTTGATGTGTGATTTTTCTTTCATTGTTTCCCCCTGCTCACCAGGAATCAATAGTTATTAGTTTTGGTTAACTCCTGACCTAAGAATCATTAAGTAGTTAGTTTTTTGTGTGTTTTTAAAATTGGTTTTCCATTGTTTCATTAACAAATTCTATAAAACCTAGCAGGTTAAAACAACATATACTATCTCACCATTTCTGTGGGTCCGGAATCTGGGCACAGGTCAGCTGGGGGGCTCAGACTCAGAATCTCCTCCAGGATGCAGTCAAGGCATCAGCTGGGAAGGAATGCATCTCAAGGTTCAATTGGGAAAGGATCTGCCTCCGAACTCACTCACCGGTAGCTGTTGGCAGGATTGCATTTTTCCACTGGATGTTGAACAGAGGGACTCAGTTCCTCCCTAGCTATCGGCCTGAGATAGCTTCCATTCCTTGGAGAGGGCAGCTCATCATGGCTGCTTATGTCACTAAATGAGCAAGTGACAAGAGCTAGAGAACAACAGTTCAGCTAGAGGCAGTCAGTCTTTTGTAACCTAATCTCTGAAGGGATATCCCATCACGTTTATTGTATTCCGTTTATTTGAAACAGGTCTCTAAATCTAGCCCACATTCTAAGTTTTGTTTTTTGTTTTTTTTTTTTCATGTTTGGAGATTCTCCAGTTTTGTTTGGAAAAAAGCCTGCACTCACCTCTACAGAAAGTGAAAATGGCAGCCACCCCACACTGAGTGCCTTCCCATCGTGCCATACAGGGACAGGATCTACGCTTCCCCACTCAGATGCACCACTGCAGACTTTGAAACAAAAGTCAGTTGTGGGAAGAAGTTGAGGGGCACCAGCGGGAGCAGCAGGAAGTACCAAGAGAAGCAGGAAGTGGGACCATCCGGATCCCACACCCCCCAGCCCTCCTTCCTCACGCTGTGCCTCCTTCCTGGCTACCAGGACTTCAAGCCTGATTCTGGTACTTCCTTACAGATACTGTGAGCTAACCGTTATTTGTATGTAAATTCTTCTCTCTGATTAAATGACCTAAGGTTATTCTCTTTAGTTTGTAGGGAAGAAATCTGAAGGCTAGAATATCCTCATCCCTGTTAATTCCATGTCCTTTAGGGTCTTCATCCCGATCAGCGGCTCTGTGCTTCTGCTTCACCTTCTCTCTTTGCATTTTCCTTTTGCTGTCCTTACCCTCTGTATTCCAAAATATTTGTGTTCTTTTTCACCTAATGATTTTCCTGCAGTCCCTATTCGTCTTCCAATGACAATTTTACCTCCATAATTTTATCTTGACATTATTTTCATTCTTCTCTAGTTCATCCAGTTTTATTTCCACCCACCTCTCAGGTATGTCCCTACTTGTGGAACGCTGGGATTTTCATCTTGTCATCGGTCTCTTATTCCACAGAATTCACGAACTCCTATACTTTATTAAGCATGGAAGCAAATGTTTCCCCAAATTAATCTGTTTTTCACAGTAAATTTTTTTTAAAAGATTGTATTTATTTATTTTAGAGAGAGAGAACACATGTGAGAAGGGGAAGGAAGAGAGGGAGAGGGGAAAGAATCTCCAGCAGACTCCCCACTGAACATGAAGCCCAGTGCAGGGTTTGATCTCAGGACCCCAAGACCATGACCTGAGCCGAAACCAAGAGTCCAACACACAACTGACACAGTCACCAGGTGTCCCCACAGAAAATATTTTTAAATGGAGACTCATTTCCTCTATCTTAAGTGCCATGTTCTTTATCATCTAAAATGTAAACAGAACCTTTTCAGAGATCAACTGTTTTGAGCTCGGATTCCACTTGCATGTGATCATTTTCCACTGCTTGCTGCTAGAATCTTCTGGAGTCTCACCTAGAAAGCATGCCCACATGCATGGCTCCTAGCAGTTTTTAAAAATTTAGATTAAATCGAAATTCTCAGAACAAATATGATATATTCCTTATGGTGTTGACTCTCAGGCAGGGAACTTCAAAGGTAGAATAGGTTGCTTATAAAATAAATTAATGATATTAAAAAATTCCACCACAATATGATCAATACCAACCGATAAACAGGAAACTAAAAATATATATATATATTGGCTATATTCATGTAAAAGTTAATGTCCCTAATTATACAAATATATGTAATGGTTATTATAAATATTATTGATTTTTATAAATTATTAATAAGAACAAGGGGCACCTGGGTGGCTCAGTAGACTAAGCATGTAGTTTGGCTCAGGTCATGATCCCAGGGTCCTGGGATCAAGCCCTATGTCAGGCTCCATGACCAGTGGACAGCCTGCTTCTCCCTCTCCTTCTGCCCCTACCCCTGACCCCACTCGTACCCTCTTTTTCTTTCTCTCTCTCTCTCACTCTCTCTATCTCAAATAAATAAAATATTTTTTAAAAGAAGAAAAGAATCCTATGCACACAAAGGTCATGAATAGGTAATTCTCAGAAAGGAAATATATTTTTATTCTTATGAAAAGATAGTCACCTTGAAATAAGAGAATTCCAAATAAAAACTACAATAAGATATCATTTCTTACCTATCACATTGGCAAAATTCTGTGACACACTGAGTGGGCAAGGGTCTGGAGAACACATGATACATTGTTCTTGGTGGTGTAACTTGTATAAAATCTCTATAAAATTTGTCAATATGTATTAAAATTTAAAATGTGTGTGTAGCTCAGCAATTCTGTTGGAATGCTTTTACCCTACAGACATAGTTACACAGATGCCTAAAGACAGTGTATAGTAGACAATTATTAATTGTGGCATTTTCTATGACAGCTAAAGATTAAAAAAACTTAAATATCCATTAATAGGAAAATGATAAAATAAGTTATAATACATCATATAATGGAACCCTATGCAACATTGAAAACAATGAGGAAGTGCCAGTCATTGTAACATAGAATGACTGCCAACATATGCTGGATACAGTGGGAAAAGAAAACAGGGTGTTTGAGAGTGTTTATATCATGTTATTATCCGAATGAGAGAAATAAAACAGAGGCAGCTGCCTAATGTGTGTGTGTGCAATGACTATCTCTACAAAGGTACAAGAAACAACTCAGATTGTTGACTCTTGAAAAAAGGACTGTGGACAGGTGAGCAAGAGTAGAATATAGGGCTACTTTTTACTACATATCCTTTGTAATGTTTGATATCTGACCATATGCATCATATCAAAAATACAATAATTAAGGTCTTAATGTTGGGTGCACAATACAATTACCTATCTTTTTTTTTTCTTAAGATTTTATTTATTTGACAGAAACACAGCGAGAGAGAGAACACAAGCAGAGGGAGTGGGAGAGGGAGAAGCAGGCTTCCCACCAAGCAGGAAGCTGGATGTAGGGTTCAAACCTGGGACTCCGGGATCATGACCTGAGCCCAAGGCAGCCATATTAACAACTGAGCCACCCAGGTGCCCCTTGCTTGTCTATTTTGAATGGTAAAAATTGAGGCAGGAATAATATGGCTTTTACAATCTCGCAGGTTTTGATCCTGAGATTCTTATGCAATTCTGTAAACTGAAAAAAGACTATTAAAAAAAAAAAAAGGCAAGCAACACAGTCTGGAGAGGTATTTTGACAGTAAACTCACTGGACAGTAAAAGAGTCTTGAATAATAAAGGGTTGATGCACACATCGTGGTCCTTTGAAATTAAACTTGATTCAGAACTTGAACCAATTACATTAAAAGCATCTGTTCAATCAACAGGATATAAGCCCAGGGCTCCATATGTTGGACCCAAAGAGCACATATGGTACATTCCTTGATTTCCTCACCAAATATCAGGCCTTTGATCTTTCCTCTGAAATAATTTTCACCTGCTTTGATGATTTCATATAAAAATAATCTTGGTTTTAATCTTGCATTTTCTTTCATTTCTTTTTCTTTACCAGTTAAATTTGGGTGTTTTGTTTTGTTTTGTTTTTGGGTTTTTTGCTTTTTTTTTTTTTTTTTTTTTTTTTTTTTTTTTTTTTTTTTTTTTTTTTTTTTTTTTTTTTTTTTTTTTTTTTTTTTTTTTTTTTTTTTTTTTTTTGGCTTTTTTTTTTTTTTTTTTTTAATCCAAATGGGAGTTTTCTCTTTATTCAGACTTTTGGACTGAGTTCATAAAGTTCAGTTAATCTAGAGCAATCTTTAAAATAGTATGCCAAGAATTTGAGAGGATTGGAGTTTTATGAGTAAGTGTGGCTGCTTCACTTGTAATATAGTGTTTAGGAAAAAACTAAAAGGTCTTCAAATCATTTTTCTCCCTAACAGACCAAGAATCAACTGAGTTAAAAAAAAAAACAGACACACATTCACCTTGTATCTATTGGGGTGGCTACGCTCAGATAGTTCAGAAATGTTTTCACTCAGAATAAATGACACAATATTGGTTATAAATTTATAATTGTTGAGGAAGGAATTCAAGTTCAGGAGAAGCATATTAAACCAGTCTTTCTACTTTTGTGCAGATTGAAATTTTCCACTCTTAAAAAAATGTCAAGTGCTGTTGACTCCAGGTCACCTAGATTTCTAATCCCCTCACTTCTCCTGACAGTACCCTTTTCTTTTCCTTTTCTCCAGGAAGGAGGAGGAGGAGATGAGGCTGCTCCATGAGAGATTTTCAGGAGATTTTCATTCATTCAACACATATTTCCTGAGGGTTTCTATGGTTGGCTTCCAGATGCTGTTGTAAGCTTCCAACCATAGTGTAAACAAGACAAAGTTCCTGCCTTCACAAGGCTAAAATCCTAGAAGGGAGGGCAGTGACTAAGCAAATCATCATACATAATTTCAGAGAGTGATAGCTGTCTGTCTGCCTTTAACATTCAACCCCAAAATTTAGTAACATAAAATGGCAACCACTTCTTTTCTCATATTATGTATGTTGGCAATTTGGGCAGGACTCCACTAGGAACAGTCAGCTGTTCCCAGCTATGTCAGCTGGGTCCATGTATTTACTTGTAGTTAGCTGCAAAACCGTCTGTAGGCTGGCTGGTCCCAGAGACCCCATTCATAAGCCTGCCAGCTGGCTTGCGTTGTAGGCTGGGACACCTCAGTTCTCCACCACCTGGCCTCTCCAGGAGGCGAGCTCGTGTATTCAAGTGGTGGTCTCAGAACTGTCAGCCCAGTAAGTGAGGGCAAGAACTAATACACAAGCATTTTAAATCCATATATGTGTCATATTTGTTTTTCCCCGTATTAGCCAAATAAGTCACTGGAGCCAGGCCAAAGTCACTAAGAAAGGTGAATGAACAAAGGCATGAACACAAAGAAGAAAATTGTTGCACCATTTTTGTGCCCCCCCAAATTTATATATATATAGATAGATGCATGCATACATATACAATATATAATTATAAATATTATACATATATTTCACATATATCATGTACCAAAGATCCCAGATTTAGGCATTTTTATGCAAATCACAGGCTCTCCTTAGGGCCTGCTTACATTTTGCTTCTACATGTCTCTAAGTCTACTTTTTTTTTAAAGCAAAAGTTTTCTTGCACATTGGAAATGCTGCATTAAACAAAATTACACAGTGATTATTATCATTAGCATTATTATCAGCGTGATTCAGGGCTTGCCAGGGAGTTTAACTATGCCCCCATGCAATGGGAATCCCTAAAATGGTGACTCTCCCTTGTACTTCATAGACTTTTTCAACCACAGAGTATCTCCCAAGGCAGATGCTACCTGCTTCTGACAATTGCTACTGTTAAGACTGGGGATGGCACATAGCTAAATCTTCCAGGCTTTCAAGAAAAATTATTTATTATTATTTTATATGAAATTTCTCATTTCTAGGTATTGACAACTTGTTTGAATGTTTTTTAAAGATACATTATCCTTGTTTAAAAAATAAGCAAAATACAATGGCGAGTCAGATTTGACTGGTTGGTGATTTAACATAGAGGCCCAAGGAGACTCCTGGGAGAGAACTTATGTCAATGGAAGGTAGAGTGGAGGTTCAGAGGTTTGACCTCAAGGGGGACCTGATTTTAAGGGGAGAGCAACACAAGAATGAACATAAGCCAAAGAACTGTTCTCCATAATCTTCATGGGTACCAAGAGTTCAAAGAGTGAGTAGCTCTGGTAAAAATCTGGTGGCCTATGCTCAGTGACCTCAGCATCAGTAAAGACCCTAAACCATCATGTCCCAAGGAACCAGCAGAAGGGGAAGCCCAAATCTTCCTGATGGGCCCACCTAACACAGATTTGTTGTTTGTCAATTATACCAGAGATGGGGGAGATGCAGTCTTCCCTCTCAGCTTTCCTATCAGAAGCATACTTTTTCTATAAAACACCTTTATTGGGTCTATTCCATTTCCCATCTGCATTTTACACATATTCTGGACCCCTTTTCTGGCATTAAATGCTGTCCCCCCCATCTGTTTTATGTTTCCATCTCTGTTGTTAGACTATATTTTCCAAAATTGTGCTGTCCACATACTCTAGCATGATGTGACCTTGCCAACCCCACCATCAACAAGTAGAGTCTAGTCCTTTCCCTAGACTGGCTTTGTGCACCTCCTGGAAAGAGTACAATAGGAGAGACACAACTCTGTGTAGCTTCAGAAGGCCTTACAGTGGCTGCCTGTTTCTCCTTGACCCCTGGATCTACTACAGAATTTCTTGACATCAGCACTAATGACATTTTGGGCTGAATGGACCTTTGTGAGGAAGAGTGGATGGGAGTTATCCTTTGCATTATAGGCTGTTTATCATGAGGACCCTCCAACTGACCCATCTTCTAACTGAGGACCACTAAATAATCTCAAATTCACCAGATACAGAATTACCCAGCTGAGCCATGCCTGAGTGTCCCGCCTACAGAATCTGTGACATTTACCTTTTGAAAGACTGCTGGTTTAACCCACTATTTGGGAATAGTTATGCAGCAGTAGTAACTAGAATACCTACATGGAGGGAAGTAAAATGTAAGATGTTTTGTTATTTTAAGGAAAAAGGAAATTAGTATCCATTGGTTAGCCTTGGATGTTCCTTTTACTTTTCTAATTTGCTGTATGACAAATGAAGTTGTTCTCACTCATTTAACACATATTTTTTGAGGACCTATTTTTGAGCCAGCAACCAACCTGGACCCTAGAAATGCATAAACACAACATTTTGTAATTACTATAGCTGTAATAATTTCCCTCATCTGTAAAATTTTCTGCTATCCAACATTCTCAGTTTTGTGAATTCATGACCTTGAAATGACCTTCACTCTTGAGCTTCTTTCTTCTCATTCTAGTCCCCTTCCTGGAACTTACTCTTCCCTCCCCCTTTTCCTCCATCTTGTCCACTATAGGGCCCAATCCACCTCTTACACAAAACTTTGTCCTATGCATTAGTCAAAATAATTTCCATCTGTTTTTTGGTCTTTCGTATTTTTCTACTCTCCTTGCCCTCCAAGTAATATATGTTATCATCTTCACTTGGTATCTGGCCTTTCCTCCTACTTCATAGAGAAAACAGACCCACAAATATTGAATTCTCTTGGCATCTAGCTGTCCAGGCCCACAAACACATCTGTATGTATGATGCAAACAACACAGTCATGCCTTCTGTATTAGGGCTCTCCAGGGAAACAGCCAACAGGAGATAGATAGAGCTATAGCCAGAGATAGAAGAAGATTCATTACAGGAATTGGCTCACGTGGTGATGGGGCCTGAGTAGTTCTAAAATCTATCCTCTGCAAGATGTAGCACCGAGAAAGGCAGTGGTATAATCTAGTCCGAGTCTAAAGGCCTGAGAATCAGGCCAGTGGGGTAATTTCCAGTCTGAGTCCCAAAACCTGAGAACCAGAGGTACCAATGTCCAAGAGCAAAAGATAGATGTCTCAGCTCTAGCAAAAAGAGTGAATTTGACCTCCCTCTGCCTTTTTGTTGTGAACAGGTCTTCAGTGGGTTGGATGATGTACCCCCCCCCAACCCCACAAACAGTGAAGGCAATCTTTTTTACTCAGTCTACTGACTCACATGCCAATCTGTCCTGGAGACACTCCCACAGACACACCCAGGAACAATGTTTGACCAGCTGTCAGAGCACCCTTTAGCTCATTCTAGTTCACACATAAAATGAACCATCCCACCTCCTAGTTCCATTTTCATTGAACAAGTTGTTCTGTCTTCAGTTGAAAGCCACTCTGATCTCTGCTCTGGACCCATACCTCCCTCTGCCTCTGTGAGCTAGAGTCCCTTTTTCTCTGAAATATTTCTCTCTGTCTCTATTCCAGTCGCTTTCCCATTAGCTTCAGCTTTAAAAAATTACCTTAAGCCTCTGCCACTGGCAAGGGGAAGATGCTTTCTTGATTCTATTTCTAGCTCTATTCACTTTTCTTCTTGTCAGAGTCAACATTCTGGTTACTTTCTCCACTTTTTAAGCCCTCATTCCTTTAACATGATATGATGTCCTGCCTCCTCATCCTTATACACAGCCCTCATCCCCATCCCCACACACATTCTAAAACTTCTCTGCTGAAGGTGGCCACCAATTTCACCATTCCAGGCTCCATATCACAAACCTCTGCTGTCTTCAACAACTTCCCACTTCCTTCTGCTCACAAATCCCTTGGCTTTCCAGAACCCTGCTCTATCTTTATTCCCACAACTCCTTCTTGGTCTGTTTATTGAGGGGGCTCTTCTCTGTCTACACAACAGTGTTAATATTCTCTTCTCCTCTCACTAGTCCCTGCTTCTTATGCTCTCAGATACTCCCAAATCTTCTTCAGTCACCCAGACAACCCCTGATTCAGTGATTCCCAATCCCAACACTCTGCTGAGCCCTAAACTCAAAGGTTCAGCTGCCTCCTGAACATACCCACTTAACTGTCCCTCAAATGTCTCAAATGCCCTAGGTTTAAGACCAAACTCATTATTTGCCTATTTAACATGTCCCCCGGTAAGGTCTCCATCTTGGGGAATAGCACCACTCTCACTGGAGCATCTGACAGAGCCACCATACCCTACCGATGATTAGACCCTAAGGATTCTGCCTTCCTTAATTTAGCTCATGTCCATCAACACTGACTCTGCCTTAGCTCAGACCCACATCATTTCTCCCCTGGACACTTGTAGCTGCCATGTAATTAACTCCCATCTCTAATTCTTCACTCTCTCCTAACCAATCTCCACTCTGCTGTCAAATTCATCTTTCTAATATAAACATTTGATCATCTGGATGACATGATGAAAATCTCCCTTGACAGTAAAGTTCACATTCTTCAGTCTGGCAGACAGGCTTTCTGGTCTTGTCACTGCTTGCTTTTCCCATCTGACCTCTTTGCTGCATCACCCCCTACACACTGGCCACACTAAATATGTTTACAGGTCCATGAAGATATCATCCTGATGACATCATCCATGAAGACATCATGTTTATGACTTGTCAATATGATATTTTTCTCTATTACTGTTTTTCTTTCTGGTATATCTTTCTTCTATTTTACCTCTTTCTTAGTTGGCTATCATTAAATTAGTAGGATTATGCAACTATGAACAAATTATTGCTATATTTAGGAGCTTTCTTTATGACTCAGCAAAGCAATGAAAATATGAGAATTCAGGTATTTGACAACTTCTGATTATTAAGACGGTCTGGAGTTAAAATATATTTATCATTTGGGTGGCTCAGTCATTAAGAGGCTGCTTTTAGCTCAGGTCATGATCCTGGAGCCCTAGGTTCAAGCCCCACATTGGGTTCCACGCTCAGTGGGAAGCCTGCTTCTCCCTCTCTCACTCCTGCTTGTGTTCCCTCTCTAGCTGTGTTTCTCTCAGTCAAATAAATAAATAAAATCTTTAAAAAAAACTAAACAAAAGAAAACACAAAGTCCTGAGGGACATGAGCTTTAAAATATATATATATACACACTTGGAGAAAAAGAATTCTATCTCCCCAACAACCTCTCTCTTATTGCCTCCTACCACACTGTTCACATTCTAGACACATAATAAATGTTGATTAAATTACCATTAGTGTTTCGTATGCTCAGATAAACCTAAATGGTATGTTCATCAAAAACAACACGATGGGGGAGTTGAGAGGCAAGATGGTGGAAGGCCAGGTGACCCCATTTCGGGGAGTCCCCTGAAGTGAGTTCAATTCCTGCAAAAAACACTACAAGAACACTGTGAGCACCCATGAAATCAGCCTGAAATGTAATATTTCACATTTCTGGATCACTACGGGGGACGAAGAGCATCAACAAAGAGGTAGAGTAGAGTGGGAGCGATCAGAGGGATATCCAAAGACAAGGGGAGGAAGGCCGCAGAGGTGACCCACTGAAAAGCAATACCCCAGAACAAAAGTGCTCTGTGTTTGGGGAACAGCAGCAGATTGCGGTCTGATTAAAAACGGACAGAAATGGAGTGCCTGAAGGGCAGCGGAGAAATGGGGATAGATCTGAGGAGAGAAAGCACTCGCCGGTGCTGTGCGAGGGAATGGAGCAGAGCAGAGTCTATTTAAAACTGCCACTTTTGGGGCGCCTGGGTGGCTCAGTTGGTTAAGCAACTTCCTTCGGCTCAGGTCATGATCCCGGAGACCCAAGATCGGGCTCCCTGCTCGGCAGGAAGCCTGCTTCTCCCTCTCTCACTCCCCGTGCTTGTGTTCCCTCTCTGGCTATGTTTCTCTCTGTTAAATAAATAAAATCTTAAAAAAAAAAAAAAAAAACTGCCACTTTTTTTTTTCCGCGCTGCTTTTCTCTGCCCCTTGGGCCAGGCGCAGACCCCCCAGGGAAGGCGACTTTGCAGACTTGAGAGCGACGTGGGACCTCAGTCCCTCCAGCGTGGGGGTCACCACAAACTCCCTGGGCAGACGCAGGGGTGAAATGACAAATGGGGCTTTGGACTGTGCCTGGCTGTGACAGGCGGCCAAGGAGGAAGATACTGGGAGAGGCTGTGGGCCCTTCCATCATCCAGAGGGCTGCTAATTAAGGGCTCTCTCTGGGAAGGAGGTCTGGATTCAGATTTCTTGCTATGACCTGACTTCCTGAAAAGCTGCAAAAGCCACAAAAGAACAAACCCTCCAGAGAACTAAAGCCTGACAACCTGGTCGCTGTGGAGCCCATCCCCTAGGAAGGGGGCGGGGACTCACCCAGGTAGAAGGGACTGAAAACCAGCACGGCAGGCCTCACCCCCAGAAGGGAAGCCAGAAGGACAAGAGGACAACACTCAAACTTTAAAACCCCAATATCAGCAGGGAAAGGTAATATATTAAGCTCCTGGTACTGCCCCCAAAGCTGTACACTTTATAGATACAGCTTTTCACTTTATTTTCTTTTTTAACTTTTTTCTATTTTTACTTTTAAAGTTTCCACTTTAAACGTAAAAATTGATTCTCATGGTTATTTTTCTTTTATTTTTAACCCACTTATTATTACAATGTAATACTTAATACAACACTCCATAATAATGTTTTTTGAAATTTTTTCAAACACATACCTATATTTTCTGTTGTTGTTGTCATTGTTGCTTCACTTGTTTGCTTGTGTTTTTTCTGTTTTTTCCCTTTCTTCTCTCTTCTGTCCTTTATTCTTTTTTCTTTTAAATATACATATAGTTATAAGCTTCAAGGTAGTCCTGCATCCCTATTCAATACTACCCCTATATACAAACTAGTTCTAATCTCCCTATATCTTCAGACAGTTGAATCCTCTCACAATAATAACAAGACAAACCCAGGAGGATCTGAAATACTTTCCTTGCCCACAAGGAGGGTTTGCACTCACCTTCCTGCCCTATTCTGTCAGTGTTTCTGCGTAATTGTTTTTGCCTTTGTATTACATAAATACTGCTCTTGGGGGTCATTTGGGTTGAGCATAGCTTTTTGATCTCTTCAACTTTCTTTTACTCCTGATGGTCTTTTTCTTTACCCTGTTGTAGTTTTGTACCATATAAATCCTACCACTGGGGCCCACTCTGGCCAGGTTTTTTTCTTGCTTCCTTTATTCCCTTCTTCTTCTTCTTTTCGGTGGTGACTTCTGATCGCTCCAAAACCTTCCAGTGACCAATTCACCTGGCTAGTGGCTGATATATTTAGCTATACACCCCCTCAACCACTCCTCACCAAAATAACTTAGAGGAGGAACAACCAACAGAAGAAGAACACAGAGACTGCAACCCTGGTCACAGAATTACTGGAAATGAACATAAACAATATGACAGAAATGGAATTCAGGACAGCAATCGTCCCAAGCAATGGCTAATTTGGAAAAGAACATTGATCTCAAGATAGAAGCCCTAATAACAGAAGTGAAAGTCGAGGTTATTAATGAAATGCAATCTAATTTAAATATGCTAACAGCTAGAGTAAGTGAAGCTCAAGATCGTATCAGTGATTTAGAAAACAGATGGATTAAGAAGGAGGAGCAAGAGAATCTTGGAGCAAACAGCTAAAATCCCATGAAAATAGAAATAAGGAAATAAATGATGCCATGAAACACTCCAATATCAGAATTATTGGAATACCCAAAGGAGTTGAGAGAGAGAAGCCTAGAAGATATAGTTGAACAAATCATGGATAAAAATTTCCCTAATCTGGGGAATGAAACAAATGTTCATGTCCAAGACGCAGAGAAGACACCCCTCCAAGATCAATGAGGCTAGAAAAACTTCCAGGCACATAATTGTGAAATTCATGAAACATAAAACCAAAGAATATGTCTTAAGGGCAGCTAAGGGGAAGCGATCCCTTACATACAGAGGGAGGACCATCAGAATAATGTCAGACCTATCCATAGAAACTTGGCAAGCCAGAAAGGGCTGGCAAGACATATTCAGGATATTACATGACAAAAATATGCAACCAAGGATAATGTGCCCAGCAAAGTTGACTTCCAGAATGGAAGGAGAAATAAAGAGCTTCCAGGACTGCCAAGGTCTAAAAGATTATGCAACCACCAAGCCAGCACTACAAGAAATTTACAGAGGTAATCTATAGAAACATGAACTTTACAGGTAACATGATGTCAATAAAAACGTATCTCTCAATAATCACTCTTAATGTGAATGGACTAAATGCTCCTATAAAGAAGCACAGGATTGCAGACTGGATAAAATGACAGGACCCAACCACATACTGCTTACAGAGACACATTTTGAATCTAAAGACACTTTCAGATTGAAAGTGATGGGATGGAGGGTCATCTTTCATGCCAATGAACCTCTATAGAAAGCCAGGGTAGTGATTCTCATATCAGACAAATTGGATTTTAATCTAAAGACTGTAGTCAGAGACACAGAAGGATACTACATCATTCTCAAAGGGTCTATACACCAAGAAGATCTAACAATTGTAAATATTTATGCCAACTGTTAAGCAAAATAGTCATATTGATATGGACATAAGCCAACTGTTAAGCAAAATAGTCATATTGATATGGACACATTAATTGTAGGAGATCTTAACACACCACTCTCAGCAATGGACAGATCATCTAAACAGAAAATCAACAAAGAAACAAGAGCCTTGAATGACACATTGGACCAGATGGATCTCATAGATATATTCAGAACATTCCACCCTAAAACAGCAGAATACTCATTCTTCTCAAGTGCATATGAAACTTTCTCCAAAATAGACCATATACTAGGTCACAAATCAGGGCTCAGTTGATACCAGAAGATTGAGATTATTCCCTGCATAATCTCTGACTACAATGCCGTGAAACTGGAACTAAACCACAACAAAAAGTTCAGAAGAAAATAAAACACTTGGAAGCTAACGACTATCTTGCTCAAGAATCTGTGGATCAACCAGGAAATCAAAGAAGAACTGAAACACTTCATAGGAACCAATGAGAATGAAGATACATCAATCCAAAACCTATGGGATATAGCAAAGGCAGTCCTAAGGGGGAAATACATAGCCATCCAAGCCTCACTCAAAAAAAATTGAAAAATCCTGAATACACCAACTCTCATTACACCTTAAAGAACTTGAAAATCAACAACAAATTAAACCAACCCCTTACACAAGACAGAAAATAATTAGGATTAGAGCAGAGATGAATAAATCAGAAACTAGAGATACAGTAGAACACATCAACGAAACTAGAAGCTGGTTCTTTGAAAGAATTAATAAGATTGATAAATCATTGGCCAAATTAATACAAAAGAAAAGGGAGAAAATCCAAATTAATAAAATTATGAATGAAAGGGAGAGATCATGACTAACACCAAGGAAATGGAAACAATCATCAGAAATTACTATCAACAATTATATGCCAATAAGTTTAACAACTTAGAAGATATGGATACATTCCTGGAAACCTATAAACTTCCAAGACTGAAACAGGAAGACGTTGACAATCTGAGTAGACCTATATCTAGTAATGAGATTGAAGCACTGATTAAAAACCTCCCCCAAAACAAGAGCCCATGACCAGATGGATTCCCTGGGGAATTCTACCAAACATTCAAAGAAGAAATAACACCTATTCTCCTGAAGCTGTTTCAAAAAATAGCAACAGAAGGAAAACTTCCAGACTCTTTCTATGAAGCCAGCATTACTCTAATCTGCCGAACCAGACAAAGACCCCATCAAAAAGGAGAACTTCAGACCAATATCTCTGATGAATATGGATGCCAAGATTCTCAACAAGATCCTTGATAATAGGATCCAACAATACATTAAAAAGATTATCCACCATGACCAGTTGGGATTTATCCCAGGGATGCAAGGGTGGTTCAACACTCGCAAACCAATCAACGTGATAGAACAAATCAATAAGAGAAGAGATAATCACATGGTACTCTCAATTGATGCAGAAAAGGCATTTGACAAAATACAACATCCGTTCCTGATTAAAACTCTTCAAAGTATAGGGATAGAGGGAACATTCCTCAACCTCATAAAATCTATCTATGAAAAACCCACAGCAAATATCACTCTCAATGGGGAAAAACTGACAGCCTTCCCTAAGAAGTCAAACTCTCTCTCTTTGCAGATGACATGATACTCTATATGGAAAACCCAAAGGACTCTACCCCCAAACTACTAGAACTCATACAACAATTAGGTCATGTGGCAGGATACAAAATCAATGCACAGAAATCAGTCGTGTTCTTATACATTATCAATGAATATATAGAAAGGGAAATCATGGAATCGATTCCATTTACTATAGCACCAAAAACCATAAGATACTTAGGAATAAACCTAACTGAAGAAGTTAAGGATCTGTACTCGAGAAACTACAGAACACTCATGAAAGAAATTGAAGAAGACACAAAAAGATGGAAGAGCATTCCATGCTCATGGATCGGAAGAATAAACATTGTTAATATGTCTATACTGCCCAGAGCCATCTATACTTTCAAAGCCATTCTGATAAAAATTCCACCAACAATCTTCAAAGTGTTGGAATAAGCAATCTTAAAATTTATATGGAACCAAGAAGACCCCGAATCACTAAGGAATTGTTGAAGAAGAAAAACAAAGCTGGGGACATCACGTTACCCGATTTCAGGCTTTATTACAAACCTGTGATCACCAATACATCATGGTACTGGCACAAAAACAGACAAATAGACCAATGGAACAGAGTAGAGAGTCCAGATATGGACCCACAAATCTATGGTCAAATCATCTTTGACAAAGCAGGAAAAAATATGCAGTGGGAAAAAAGACAGTCTCTTCAATAAATGGTGCTGGGAAAATTGGACTGCTATATATAGAAGAATGAAACTTGACCATTCTCTTACACCACACACAAAGGCGAAATCGAAATGGATGAAAGACCTCAACGTGAGGCAGGAATCCATCAAAATCTTGGAAAAGAACATAGGCTGTAACCTCTTTGACATCAACTTCTTTCAAGACATGTCTTGAAGGCAAAGGAGACAAAAGTGAAAATGAACTTTTGGGACTTCATCAAAATAAAAAGCTTCTGTACAGCAAAGGAAACAGTCAACAAAACAAAGAGACAACCCACAGAATGGGAGAAGATATTTGCAAATGACACTACAGGCAAAGGGCTGGTATCCAAGATCTATAAAGAACTACTCAAACTCAACATCCAAAAAGAAGATGATCACATCAAAAAATGGGCAAGAGACATGAAGAGTCACTTCTCCATAGAAGATATACAAATGGCTAACAGACACATGAAAAAATGTCCAACATCACTAGCTATCAGGGAAATTCAAATCAAAACCACATTGAGATACCATCTTACACCAGTCAGAATGGCCAAAATTAATAAGACCGGAAACAACAAGTGTTGGAGAGGCTGCGGAGAAAGGGGAACCTTCTTACACTGTTGGTGGGAATGCAAATTGGTGCAGCCGCTTTGGAAAACAGTGTGGAGATTCCTTAAAAAAATTAAAAATAGAACTACCCTATGACCCTGCAATTGCACTACTGGGTATTTACCCCAAAGATACAGATGTAGTGAAAAGAAGGGCCATATGTACCCCAATGTTCATCGCAGCAATGGCCACAATTGCCAAACTGTGGAAAGAGTCAAGGTGCCCTTCAACAGACAAATGAATAAAGAAGATGTGGTACATATATACAGTGGAATATTACACCTCCATCAGAAAGGATGAATATCCAACTTTTGTAGCAACATGGACTGGATTGGAAGAGATTATACTGAGTGAAATAAGCCAAGTAGAGAAAGTCAAGTATCACATGGTTTCACTTACTTGCAGTGCATAAGGGTAATATAGCGGAAAGTAGGAGAATGAAAGGAAATGGGAAGTAGGGTACTTCGGGGAGAGAAACAAAACATGGGAGACTTTGGACTCAGAGACAAACTGAGGGACTTGGAGGGGAGAGGGAGGGGGATGGGAGAGCCTGGTGGTGGGTATTGAGGGCACGTATTGCATGGAGTACTGGGTGTGGGGCATAAACAATGAATCTTGGAACACTGAAAAAATAAAATAAATATAATGTCAAAAACAAACAAACAAAAGCCACAATGTTCATTTTTCCAATGCTGACCAACAGCATGATGTCCTGATGCTAAAACAGTGGTTCATTGCAACTTCTATAATGATATGAAATGCATTCTTTCAAACAACAAATTGTTGTAGAACTTTTGGCATCTAGTCTACACCTAATAGTCTGCATTGTTTCTGTTAAGATTTTGTGCTAAGGTGCTCATTATCTTCAATCAGGACCGCCTAGAAGGAAAATTCTGGATAGCCAGAGAGTCCAATCAACCACACAACTTGGATAAAATAGCCTACAGAATGATTCAACTCCCTTTGCTGTGATTGCATGTCATAAAGCCTATGCATTATTTATTTGTTGAGCTATAGAAAGTAGAAACTTTCCTGGTCCATCTCCTAGACAGTGTTTACTTGGTCCTAAAAAATTCTGACACCGAATCTCTCCTTGCAAGATTTCACATCCTTTGGAACATTACCCCTAACCTACTAAAATTATAAGCATCAACATGTATCTTAGTGGCTATCACTTAAATTTTTTTTTAATATTATAAATATCCTTATACCTAAAATGAGATTTGGGAAGAAAAGAGGGTTTTCATATGATTTTGAGGGAATATTGCTTCAGCTGTTGGCTAATTTCATCCAAATTATGTTTAATTTTTTATAGTTTCTAATGTATACAAAAACATGTTCACTTTTTCTAATCCAAGGGTTAATATAATATATTGATTATTATGTAGGGGATATAAATTCCAATCACAGTAGAGTTATACTATACCAGGTTAGATTATAAAGTCAGTCAACATGATTTGGCAAAAATCACCCAGATGAATGTAGACATTCTTTCTCTCCCAATCCAAGGCCCCCAAACTGCTCTCACATTACCACAGACTGCTGTTTCATCAGTTCTACACCAAATGAGGTTCCTGACTTGCATGTAAAGCCACTTTGTATGAATAACATTTATATGCAAAATAAGAGTCATTTTCAGCAGTGTAAGATGATCATGTAACCAGGGCCCCTAGGACTAACAACAGATACATCTTCCTTTTCATTCTCATTGAAGGTGCATGGTCTTTGATGGAATAGCCAGCAGATCATCACAGTGTTCTATTTCTTTCTCTCTCTCTTCTTCCTCCACCTCCTCTCATCCTCCTCCTCCTCCTTCTCTCCTCCCCCTCTTCACTCTCTCTCTGAGATAATCCACAGACGTTAAACTCACATATTCTGTGTCTAACTGGAAGTTTTCTTAACTGTTCTCAATAACTCATTACAAAACCAGCTGTAACCAAGAGCTTATCTGTCTACTCACCCCCTTCCAACAGTTGTCCATTTCTGATCATCACAAGTGTGATTTCTATTCTGGAGTTCTGAACTCCCTGTGCCCTGGTCCTATAAGAGCAAACTGGATTTGTCTATTCCTTCCAGTTTTTAATGAACACAGAAGAGAGTCCTGGCCGCATTAATGGTAGCTAGACATGGCCCATTTTCTCCCAGCTAATGGCATCTCCTATGGTTTACATCTGAGGCAATATATTGCGTGTTTGGTGTATGGGAAGCAGTCTGTTCACTTACAGTGTGGGCTGCTTTTAAGAGATTTTATATGCTATCTCTGAGGATATACTTTAATTTGTTCCCTAACTGAGCTTCTACACATTTAATTAAAACTTCATCTAGCATCTAGCTGTGTCTAGCTCTCATTGAGTGGTCCACTGCAAAGACAAAAGAAGGGCAAGAATTTTTTTTTTAAGTAAAGAAATGTGAATAGGATTTGAAAGTCCACAGATGAAGTCGAGCAGAAAGGACAGGGCAAAAACATATGACCTCTTTAATTCTCTCTACCACCTTGAAAGGTGTTATTTTTTTCCCATTTTAAAGAGGAAGAAACTGAGGTTTAAATATATTTAATGACTTAGCCCAAGCCACACAGATGGTACGTAGTACAGCAGGAATTCAGACCCAAATCTGTCCGGCTCGCACACACTCAGCTTTCATTAGACCACAGAATTAATGCTATTCCTGAATCCCATGGTTTTGCCTTTGTCAAAAAGGTACTTATTTTTATAACATTTTTTTTCCTAATCAAGCCACAAAATTTGTAACTACTGATTCCTTTCAAAGATTTCTATACAGTGAGATTGCGAGACCACTCCAGCTTCTGAAGAGGACTAGAAATCTTGGATAAAATACAAAACAACAGGAAATCGGTTCTCAGGCCAGGTGGGGTGGTCAGAAGAAAACATCGTGCAGCCTTTGTGCTCAGGTCCTCCACCCAAACAGATACACCTAGAGCTCTTGTTTTTATAGCCTCGGCAGATATAGGGAACAGAATATAAGGTCCAGAGTTGGCCCGAGTGCGAGTCCTAACAGGTGATGGTCCAGGCCAGGATGAGATTCCAAAGTGGTACACCCTAACCTAGGGGAAAACCAGAAAGCAAGACCCCATCCCCTGATTCGGGGCACTGCAGGGAACAGTAACCCTTGTCTATGAGCAGATCATGGGGGGAAACAAGCCCTGAAAATTTGCAGATACCAGTTGGTCCCTATGAGAAAGTCAGCCCTAAATCAGCTACTTGTAAGATCCCAAAAGCCTCATGCCAAATAACCATTGAGAATCGGGGTTTTCATCCAGTGAGGATACCACCTGACGGAAGAGATGTCTGGAGATGTTTGGGGAGTTTTTTGACTGCTCGTTATTCCTGGGAGCACTGCAGGCACATTTCAGGTAGAAGCAGAGACATGAAACCTCTATAATAAAGAACTGTCCCACCCAAGATGCTAAAGACACACTCCTTGAGAGACACTGATTTAATGCAGGTTGGCGGACGGCACCCCCAAGGAGTTGAAGAAGCATAGTGGTATTTGCCTGAAGAAACCCACCTTTAGCTCAGATTTCACACTTTTTCATGATTTCCAAGGAAAAATAAAATCATAGTCAAAAATAACAAAATAAATGAGAAAA
The DNA here is from genome assembly GCA_004023965.1 of Spilogale gracilis. NCBI lineage: Eukaryota > Metazoa > Chordata > Mammalia > Carnivora > Mephitidae > Spilogale > Spilogale gracilis. The sequence goes on from PITA01009008.1 coordinate 39,294, forward strand.
TGAGGCACAATCTAAAACTGATACATCCCCCATCCCCCTTCCTCCTCCCCCTCCCCCACCACCAGATTGGTTCCTGAATAAAGAGTAGGCAAGAGATTCTGTGGAGGCACCCATCAAACGTGCCTTGTCACCAGCAGCCTGGGGCCTGGGCCTGACCCTGACCCTCCCCACACCTGCACCAAGATCTGCTCCGCTGGAGGGCAGCCTCCTGCAGAGGGACTAGAGCTTTCCAGCCCAGGCAGCAGTAGCTGTAGGGTGGGGAACAGGGCAGGAGGCTGAGTGGGGCACAAGGGCTCAGGAGAACCTGTTAAGGAGAGGGGGGAACCCGGATTTCCACTGCCTCAGAGTCTCCATGGAATAACTCTCTAGTCTTCTGCCAGGTAAGGGGGGCTGGAATCAGGATGGAAATGAAAGGAGGAAGAGGCCCTGGGGGTAAATGATCTCATAAATACTTGTAGAAAATCTCTGCCTTCAACCCCAGGAAATCCCTATTTCCGGGGGTATAGGGTGCTCCCCTTTTTTTAAATATGCTATTTATTTATTTGGCAGAGAGAAACACAGCAGAGGGAACACAAGCAGGGGGAGTGAGAGATGGAGAAGCACGTTTCCCGCCGAGCAGGGAGCCGGATGCGGGGCTCGATCCCAGGACTCAAGGATCATGACCTGAGCCGAAGGCAGTCGCCCAACCAACCGAGCCACCCAGGCGCCCCTGGTGCTTTTCATTTATAAATACTGTCATTTCTAGGCTTGTATGATCTGGCTTTTCCATTTGACTTCCTGGTCATCGCTAATTCAGTACTCACTTGCATCTCTTCCAACTGCCAGTTCAGAGGCTCAGCGGAGAGAGTTAGCCATGGAGGGAGTAATAACACCACAAGATTTGGCAAATGCTACAAATCAGGGTTTTGGGGTTCCCTCCCCGGGAGAGCTGGTTCTTAACCATTTAACAGCAAATCACTGATGGTAATCCTAGCTGCAACTTTCTCTGGCCCTCAGTCTTTCTGTCCATAAAGTGGGTATAACACTTCTGCTTTTCTTTCTTCTCAGAGATGTTGAGATTTACCCAAGATACAGACAGCAAAGATGTTAAACTATTCAAATATTGAGTAACTTTTGACAATATAAATCAGTTTTTGTAATCAGTAATATTGATTGTTAATGACACATTTATTTTCTGAGAACAGGACAGAGACTGAACATACATAATATTGGCTCACTCATTCATGACTCAAGGAAATAAAGATAACAAAATAACATGCAGAAGGTATGAAAATAAGTGAGTAAATTCTCTACCCATTTTCTTTAGCAAACTGAAAAAAAACCTGGAGCAGAATCACAGAGAGAAGAAAACCAAGTTGCTTTTTACTACCCTCCACCCTCTTCCATAGGAAATTCAAATATTTTTCTCTAAAAGATTAAAACACTCATCTGGTCTGAAGGTGAAGAAAATCCTCCACCTGTCTATATAATACAGTATTACTCTATATTTGTATACAAATATATTTTACAAAGTGAATCTATGTGCCTTATCTTACTTGATTCTACTGACATCTGTTTTTATTTTCAAGCCCAATACGACTCTCACCTTGCTTTTCTCCCCTTTCCTTACATACAAAGTAGAGGTTCTCTGATAAAATACGGCCTGAATTTCAATTTCAGGTACCAAGTAAGGATGCACAACGACTACATCTAGATCCGTATCTGGGCCTTATGCTCTGTGCTACAAACAGCTGACTTTACATCAACTCTGTGTCCCTCCTTGAAAATAGACATGGAATCAGGATAACGTGGATATTTATCATCATGAAAAAAATATGCGCAAGGTAAGCAATTCAGATAATATTAGGAAACTACTACAAAACAGGTGCTTTTGTAATTTATGGCGTGCTTTTGAGAACATGAAGCAGGGGACAGACTTTGTCTCTTGGGCGAGCGCTTCAAGGGCAAATCAGGGCAGAGACCCAATAAGCAAGTCAGAAACGAGCGTCAGGAAGGCAGGCGGGCTTCGGGGGTCAGGAATTACTGACTTTCAATCTTGCTTCTCTCCTCAGGAGAGAATTTTGCTCAAGGACTAGATTCCAAAAGATTTTGTTGAAACATAATTCTGAAGACAAATTTGCAAGCGATGGATTTTGCTGAGAAAAGTTGAAGAGAAATGTGTTTTTCACACGCAAGGAACAGCCTTAGAAAATCTGTAGGGAGAAGGGGAATATCGAGATCTGGAGAAAACAAAGTCAAGAATATGCATGGGCAAGAGAAGAATGAATTTGGACCAAAAAGGAAAAGACCAAAAAGGAGAATGAAATCTGACAAAAGGAAAATAAGGGACTCTGACACAGTTAGGACACATCACAGAGTACCTTGTGTTCATTTGTCAGCAAGTCAGTGACGTGACTATCACTCTGCTTTTCACTTCGACACTGGGATAAAAATCGCCAAGAAGACACATGCAGAAACTGATCTTCAAGTCTCACCCTCATAGGTGGCTTGTCCCATGTCCCTGTCCAGGTCCCAGTGTGTGCTGGCCTTCCAGGACTCCTTCCATGGTTGAAATCTTTAAGCTTCAGCTGTGATTTAGAATGAAAAGCTTTGCCTAGGTAGAGGAATTTCAGGCATCATGGAGTAGTAAGGACTATGTTTCATTCCAGCTCATAGAAACGATCGTATACCACCACTTGCGTAGTCTACAGATGTTTAACTCTCTTGTATCCCTAGAGGCAGGCCCCATAAAGGATAACTTGATGGCTTCCTCCTTTCAGGGTGAAATCAATGAAACAAATACTCAGAGTGATAAAAGAAGCATATTTCAAAGCTGTATAACATCATGGGCACAACGCAAAGTGTGGGAGAGGGTTGCTACAGGAGAGCTGCTCAAGGAAGAAAGAAAGGAGGGTTCCCTCTCATTTGGTGATCCTTAGAAGCCTCCATGAATACAATCATGGCAATCATCTCTTCAGCCCTTCGTCTGTTCATACATAGAACAAATATTTACTGAGCAGTTATCCCGTGTCATGTTCATACCACTGGCTTCCTGCAATGAACAAGGGAGAGAAGGGACCTAACCTCGCGGACATTACATTACAGGTAAGGGAGGAAAGCAACCAACCAAACACATGAGAAAAAATGTCAGATGGAGACAAAGTGATGAGAAAGACCCAAAGTGACACAGCAAGGCCGAGGGACTATGAAATCCCACGGCTAGAAGAGGTCTCTCCAAGCAGGTGAGTTTTAAAGTAAGCAGGTGCGCCTGTGCGACCTTAAGCAGCAGGCTGGTGAAGCCCCGTGTGAGAAAACACGTCCGAGGCGGAGGAACTCAGCGTCAGACCCAGAAGGAGGTGGCTGTGGCTGGAAAGCGTGTGCGAGCGGGGAGGGCGTGACCTGGTGGTGGAACTGTAGACAGAGGCCAGATCACAGAAAACGCAATTGGTTTTCACCTTGACCGCGATGGGAAACCGTTGTGGGGGGTTTAAGAAGGGGAGGGAGGAGATCAGACCTAAGTGTTCACAAATCCCACTGGCTACTCTGCCCAGGGCGGATTATAAGGTGTCAAGAGTGGAGCACAGAGGCAGAGGAAGGAACTATCCCCGTGAATGATCGCTGACAGTGGCTTCGATGGTTCCTGCGGACCAGTGACAGCAAGCGGGGGTCAGGTTCGAGACCCATCTTAGAAGTGCCCTCCGGGAGTGCTGCTTGTGAACCGACAGAAGCGTGTGGAAGAAAAAAGGACATCAGGAATCTTCTGCGGGGGGGCTCCCGGCAATCTTTGTCATTCCGTGGCTTGTGACAGCACCCCCCCCCCCCCCGCCCCTTGCTACTTCCTGCCTCTGTCTTCTCCCGGCTGCCTTCCCTCCTTGTATCTGTGTCTTCCTCTCCTTATAATGACACCAGTCATGGGACTGAGGGTCCGCCCTCATCCAGTGTGACCCCTTCTTAACTTGATTACCTCTGGGAGAACCCTGTTTCTGGAGAAGGTCACATTCACAGCTTGAGCGGAGGGGAGTTTTAAAGGATACTGTACAACTTGGTACAGCAGTGGAGGGGCCTGCACGGTTGTCCTCGAGAAGCTGCTCGCTCTCTCGCTCGCTCTCTCAATCTCTCTCTCTCCATCTATGGACAGAAAGAAAGGCCATGTGAGGACAGCAAGACGATGGCCGTTTACAAACCAGGAAGAAAGGCTTCACCGGAAACCATCCCAGACGGCACCTTGATCTTGCCTCCAAGAGTGTGGGATATAAATTTCTGCCGTTTCCACCACTCAGACTCTGGCAGTTTTTTATGGAGGCCTGAGCAAAGTGATATAGCAAGGCTTCCTTTCAGCCACAGTATGCAGCAGCCAAATGCTCCCACAGACAAACGGGAGGAGGAGCGCAGGCTCAAGACGTGGTTCTTTCTTCCACAAACGCGCCTGTTAGATCTTCACGACAGAGCTTCTAACTGGCTTATAAAATATATTAAACAAATGATTATTGTGCGTTTATTATGTACAATTCACTAGTTGTGTTGCTAAATACAACTTGCCTTTCAAGAATCGGTGGAGGTTAGTGGACTTCGGTCTGATTCCGAAGAGAAAGGGGCTTTGTCGCGTGGCTGTGTGTTTCCCCATTTCTATGCATTGAATGGTAATAACGTCCACCCTCTGGGATGGGGATTTTGAAGAGATGAAAATCCACCCTGTGCTGTGAAAGTAAAATGCTATTAGTCATTTCTGGGAAAATATAATTTTTTAAAAAGAACCTGTAACAGTGTTCTAGGCACTGTATACGTTGTTCCTCATACTATCTCCAGCAATGAGAACTAAAGCTGTTTCAGCCTCTCTCTTGTGTTTTCTAGTTTTCCTGCTATCCCGAGCCGCCTTCTATAGCATTCCACATGAGGAATTATTTTGACCCTTGGTAATGAGTTTAGAGGCTTCATGCAATCAGATTTCACAGTCGGTATTTAAGTTCTTCCTGGATGGTCTCCCTGCAAAAGCACACAGATAAGAACCAAGGGGTCACATGGAAGGTCTCTGGTTTAACATCTTTACTGACCACCTGGAAGAATGTGAAAACACTACACCAATAAAACCTGAGTCTAAACAGGGAGTTGCTACAAGGGCAGAGACCACACTGAGGAGAGAACCAGAGTCACTGAAATTCACATTGGCAAGTCACCATCTAAGATATTGGAGAACTAAGAATTCCAAACAGGGCCTGGAGATGGATGAGTGAAGTTCAGTCAAATATTAATGTCCTAAAAGGCCTGAGGGTAATGGCGAAGTTAATCGTGCATGGTTGCAGAAATGAGGCAAGCTAAAAATCATCTGTGCTGCTTTGTACAGCAAGGAAGGAAAATGTAAGCAGTCAGAGACATGCCATCTAGAAGTCGCGACTGTGCTGCTTGTGTTATTCCTTTGGAAACTCCCTCAGTCACAGACAAATTAAAGGCACATTTCAAGGAAGAGTGGAAGGAGAGGATGGATATTGGGAAAACAAATTGAATGGAGAGTGAAAGCAGATACACACCAACTGGCTGCATTCATAATTATTGAGGGTTCCAGAGAGTGGTGCGGCTCAGTAGGTAAAGACTTCAAAATCGGACTGGTTTTGAGCCTCTCATTTGGCCACTTCTTAGCTGACCTTGGGCAAATGGTGGAAATCTCCAAGTCTCAGTTTCTGGATCAGAAAAAATGTAGGAAAACTTGATTCTCAGGGTTGTTTGAGGAGGGAATGAGAGAGTGCATGCAGAAATTAGTACAACTGAAGCCATAAAAAAGATTGAAATCTTCGCCAATTTCAACAACATGGATGAACCTGGCGGGTATTCTGCTAAGTGAAGTACGTTAGATGGAGGAAGACAAATACCATACAATCTCACTTATATGTGGAAATTTAAAAACAAAACAAAACGAACCAGAAACAGACTCAGATACAGTGAGGGGAGCATAGTATATAGATATTGAGTCACTTTATGTGCACCTGTAACTAATCCAATATTACATGCAATTATCCTTCAATTAAAAAACAGAAATTAGTACAATCCTTGATATATAAATTCTCAGTAAGTGCTAATGACAAATAATACCAATGATGATCCACATGTCATTAGGTTTTTTATATTAATGTACACACATTTTTGTCAAAAGTTTTTACCCTCTGTTAGTGATGATTTCTGCATGTGAATTTTCCAGACATGACATTCAACTTAGAGTTTCCCCCCAACAATTCAACAGCCCCTGTGTTGGCAGAGTATTCATTTTAAGTAGTTCACTGTCCCCCTTCACTTTCTCTATCACATAATTCTACCATCTGTCCTCCCATCCCTTCTTAATCAGAATAACCCTAATAGGCAGTCCTGGATCTAGTGATTTTTTAAACCACAAGAATACGGAATGAGAACCAGATGGTAAATTTGAGCATATCTGGGACAATCACTTTTTTTAGCTACAAAAACAAACAAAATTAAATAGTGGTTTCTCTTTTTTATACATTGGTTTCCCTGGCCAGATATCTCCTTGAACTCTATTAGATGACAAAAAAATTTCCATCTGCTCATCAAGTAGCACATTTCTCAAACTACAGGGTATCAAAGAAAATGTACTTTGCTTGAGTCATTTGAGAATCTCACTCAGGTAGTTGTTTCCTATTGTGTGTACCAATCAGGTATTTTATGTGATTTTAAGTTGAAGGGCAAATGGGAAATGTTATTTTTAAAAAGATAAATATCTGAAAAAAAATTAATGGGAACCAAGGGGAGAAGGAATGGACAGAGTGTGCTGATACAAAATTATGTAAAGGACCAGGCTAAAGCGTTTTCTCCGCGAAGTCTGCATGCTGGTTTATAACTTTTCCAGAGGCATGCAGTAATGAAGTGTGTTCCTATAAAGGTCCTTTACTAAGGTTAGAACTTGGTTTGCCCCCTTGTGATCTAGAGCCTACTGTACTAATTAACAAGACCAAACACATTCCTTTTTCAATTGAAAACTTGTGCTCCACTGGCTTGATCAATCTGATAATACAGGAAAGAAAGAAAAGGAGAGGAAGCAAAGGAAGGAGGGAGGGAAAGAGGGAGGGAGGGAGGAAAGAAACAGAAGGAAGGAAAGAAGGAAGGAAGGAAGCAAGCAAGCTAGGGAGGGAGGGAAAGAGAGAAAGAGATAGAGGGAGGGAGGGAGGAAGAAAAGAGGGGAGGAAGGGAGGAAGAAAGGAAGGGAAAGAAAAAAAGAAGTAAAAGTTCTAGTCTCAATGACTGTCTTCTGTGAAAAGAAGTGAATGACATAATACTTCTATACATAGTCCAGACATGTCAATTTCTTTTTCAAAATTGGACATTTTTTGAAGAGTCCATAAAAACTATCTAGCAGAGACATTACCTCAGGATAATAGATCAATCATCTCAAGCCCTTCTGTGTCATCTTGGATTTAAAAGCCATTGGAACAATTTCCTATACTTTCAGCTATTTCCACTGAGGTACCAAACTATTTTTTATACCTAATTATCAAGAATAATTTAGAGTTTTTTAAAAACTTCATTAGCTCAACAAATATCTCCCTTTTCCCCTTACTATGTGTCTCTGTATAACACCAGAATGATGTCTTCTTCATACTTAGAGTTCTTTTTATCAGACATTTATTTTTGCCCGAAGGAAGGGTCTTCCTCAAGAAAGGGGAAAAGTAGCACGCTCCTTTTCTGGAAATATAAACATCAAAAAATACCATGTTCTACTTGGGAGTTCAAACACATTCAGAATACTTTATTATTTAGGGAAGTGTTTTCCCAACATAAAAGTTGCTAATATATTCCAGTCGTGTATTTATTAACCATCCAGCTCTTGGCCTACAACTGAAAAGATGTTTGAGATGTTTTTCTAGCTTATTGAAATAGAGATGACTGAATACCAGTTGGCTTTCCACTTGTATGCTATGTGTGACAATCAGATAAGCAACCACACAAGGCATATTGAATTATCCCGAGCTTGAGACATGTGAGTATATTTTGTTTTGTTTTGTTTAAGATTTTATTTATTTACTTATTTGAGGCAGAGAGAGCATAGAAGTGCACACTTGTGCGGGGAGGGGAGAAGGGGCAGAAAGAGAGGGAAAGAATCCCAAGACTCCACAGTGAGCGGGAGCCCGTTGCAGGGCTTGATCCCTTGACCCTGAGATCATAACCTAAGCCAAAACCAAGACAGGACATCTAACTAACTGAGCCACCCATGTGTCCCCTCACATGGGGTTTATAAGGTATCCCACCTACTCTCCAGGTGCGGCAAACATTGTATTTTGGTTGTTTTATGTTGATCAGGCCTCAGTTTTGGGTAAGTGAATTTTCTTTGACAACTTGTCTGCATTGACTAGTGGTTTCTTTGTGTGTAGAAAAGTAACCAAGAAGAATAAAAATTCATTTTTCCCTTACAAATGGTGTTTTGAAGTCTGTGTCTGTCCGTCTTTTTTACCAAATGCTTTGAATAGATAAAATTCTTGATTTTTTTCATAGACAAATTTTATTAGAAAAATATTTTGAAGAAAAGAAAAATATTTTGTTCTTAAAGTATCATTTGGATTTTCTGTGGTGGAAAAAAACAGCAGTTTACTTCGAAGAATATAATAGACCTCCTGTAACACCCAAGATTTGCTTCTCTCTCCATCAGTGACTCAATGACTCCCCCTCCCCCCCCATCAGCATCAAGGCTTAAGGTCTTCCCCCTTCATCTGCCATCAGATGATCTTGCTGGGGACAATCTGGAACATTCACAAACTTTGGCTTGTACCAATATAGGTTATTATGCCCCATATGATTAAATCATATATTTCCTGCTACATCAAGGTTATCCAGATATCTGAAGCAAATTCCATTTTGTTGTAGGTAAAAGCAAGCTGCCCTACATTAGGTTTGACAGCGCAGCATTAAATGTCTGCTACCTCAGGGGTGTTTGGGGCTTTTTAGATTAAAATGCCTGATAAAGACATTTGTATATTTTCATTTACCATTTATTGCCTGTGAGTTGCGAGGCTATTCTCCCAAAATGTCTTTGCTTATAGGAGGGAAAATTCGGTGACACTGTCTCTGTTACTTCCTAGAGAAAATGAGTCCTTTATTTATATCATTAAGCCACTTCTGTCTCTAAATTGCTCTGCTAGTAATTGATACATTGTTCTTTAAAAGATTTTACACTGTGAGTGCTGTGTTGCTTTAAAAACAGTTAAGAAGTACTCATCCACTTGGAATTCTGTTTCTTTAGGAGGGCAATTAAAAAGAGAAAGAAGGCAGAAGGAAAAAAAGCTAGTCCTTGAAGTCTTTAAGGTTCAAGGGTTGAGGGGCACCAAGGTGGCTCAGTCAGTTGAGCATCTGCATTCGGTTCAGGTCATGGTCCCAGGGTCCTGGGATGGAGCCTGGGCTCCCTGCTCAGTGGGGAGTCAGTTTCTTCCTCTCCTTCTGCCTGTGCTCTGCCTACTTGTGCTCTCCCTCTGCCAAATGAATAAATAAAATATTTTAAAAAAAAACAAAATTCAAGATTTGAGGGAAAGAAAAGCATGAAATGAAGAAAATGAAAACAATGAAAGAAAAACATTCGATAAATTTGATAAAATGCTTGTTGAAACTCAGAGTGCAGAGTTAACTGCACATCAGAGAAAGCCAAAATCATAGGGAACTGGAATCTTTTTCATGGCAAGGATTAGGGGTTTTCAGGGTCCTAGAACCATCTTCAAGAGAATGAAGACACTTTTAAAATTATGTTTTATTTGTTTGTTTGCTTATGTTCAAGTATAATTAACATACAGTGTTATATTAGTTTCTGGTGTACAATAGGGTGATTCAATAATTCTCTACATTTCTCAGTGCCCAAGATAAGTACACGCTTAATGCCTTTCACCTACTTCACCCACTCTCTCCCCTCCCCCTCACCCTCCTTTTGTCAATCACCAATCTGTTCTTATATCTAGAGTCTGGGGTTTTTTATTTGTCCCTTTTTTTGTTGTTCATTTGTTTCTTAAATTCACATATGTGGGAATCTTACAACACTTGCCTTTCTCTGACTTATTTCACTTAGCATCATTCCCTCTAGGCCCATCCATGTTGCTGCAAATGGCAAGATTTCATTATTTTTTATGGCCGAGTAACATCTCATTATATATATGCCACTTTTGCTTTACCCATTCATCTATCAATGGACTTTTGGTTTGCTTCCATACCTTGACTATTGTAATTAGTGCTGCAATGAACATAGGAGTCCATGGATCTTTTCAATTTAGGGTTTTTGTCTTCTTTGGGTAAATATGCAGTCACGGAATTATTGGATCCTATGGCATTTCTATTTTTAATTTTTTGAGGAGCCTCCATACTGTTTTCCACAGTGGCTGAACCAGTTTGCGTTCCCATTATCAGTGGGATTTTAGCCATTGGACAAGTGTATACTGATGGCTCATTGTAGTTTTAATTTGCATTCACTTGATGATTACTGATGTAGAGCATCTTCCCATGTGTTTGTTGGTCATCTGCATGTTTTCTTTGGAAAGATGTCTATTCAGGTCCTCTGTCCATTTTTTTAATGGTATTGTTTGGGTTTTGTTGGTGAGTTGTGTAAGGTCTTTATATATTTTGGATGTTAATAACCCCTATCAGATGTATCATTTGCAAACACCTTCTCCCATTCAGTAGGCTCCCTTTTTGTTTTGCTGATGGTTTCCTTCACTGAGCAGCACTTTTTATTTTTGGTGTAGTTCCAATAGTGTAATTTTGCTTTTGTTAGAAAAATATTTCTACGGCTGATGTCAAATTATAAGAATGCAGGTGTTTTTAACAACGTAGGTTCCAGGGCCCCACACCACTGATGATCTATCAGAAGGGCTAAGGAGAGATGCACGGATTTGCATGTGAACCACTTCTAGGTGATCTGTATGCACCATGGAGCCTGAGATCTGCTTATTTATTCAGCCCAGGGCACTGGAAAATACCACTGGCACAACCTCTGTCTCGTTGGCCTTCAATTTGTCAAAACCACGTACATCTCAGCCAGTTATCACCATGCTTTGAAGGATGATGCCCCCCCCCCAGCAGCATCCCCATAAGTGCCCCTCCTCTCTGGCCTCCACGCCTCCAGCAGCCTCCTCTGGGCCTCGCCTCCCTGCCTCTGCCCTTCCCCTCCCTCCCAGTTCCACAAAAAGTGGCCAGAGGTTTTTGAAAAATGAAAATATGGCCCTATTTTTTTCCTGCCTAAAACTCTCCAGTGGCTTTCTGAAACCATCACTAAAATTCAGACGCTTCTCTGGGGCTGCAAAGCAGCACAGGATGGAGCCCCTGCCCACCTCTCCTCTCCAGCCTCACTGTACAGCATCCTCCCCTTGGTTTCTGCTGGTCCTTGTGTGCCTGCCACAGAAGCTTCCTTTCAGATCCCCAAGCATGGTAAACCTGTTTCTTCCTTAGGGCTCTTGAACTCAGAACTGAATGGGCTAAACTTGGAAGGGTATAATCCGAAAAGAGCTTTATTTGTCTCCCACCAGTGCTCTGGGAAACACTCTGCTGACTTGCAGCGAGAAGTAGGCCATGGTGATTTAATGCGTGGTATGACTAATACAATAATGCGCTACATGATAATCATGTAATGTGATAAATATTCACTACAACAGAAATCATATCACACCATACAAGTGCATCAAAGGAGCAAGTATACACCTTTAAATTTACAGAATGTTGTGTATCATTTATTCAATTAAAAAATGCTCTCCCCCTCCCACTCAAGCTATGTCAGACAGTGCTCTTGGTTTTCTGCTCACTTTCTAAATAAAAAGATGTCACCTCACCCCCAGTGTGGTGCTTGTCCCCTTTCCCTTGCTCAGCTCTGGCCCTGTGCTCCGAACTGGCAAGAGGAGACACTCATATGTTCTCATTAACTCCTTGTCTTCATGCCATCTCCTCCCACTTACCACCTGGCTCCCCTGGTTGAGGACAAAGTGAGGAGAGATAAGCAAAAAAGATGTGATGATGGCTGATTTACACACCTGTGTCTTCTTAACTTGAATTGCCGGTTGCTTTCAAATGCCCTCTATGACAACTGTCACCAAAACGTTAGCTCTTTCTTCTGTGCAGCGTCCACATTCTCTAGGGCCATCTCCACCATCGCCAGGGCCACCAGACTACGCTATCTGCGGATGTGAGCACTGCGTTCTCTGACTGGTTATTCAGACCTACCTCCACACGTCCTCCATCCATGGCCCACCCTTGGGACCGTCTCTCTGAGCAGACGGCCCTTGGGTGAAGCCCAGAGGCAGTCTCAAACTGTGCAGCATCCAGAGGGCCCACATGGTCCTTGGGTACTTTCTCACATTGGCGCCTTACCAACCCGTGCTACTGGCGTCCTTCCCTGCTACTCTCTCCCCCTTCACCTTACCTCTGCCAGCTTCACCAGCCTGGTTCCCATCTTCAAACTTCTCCAACCAAAGGATGGGCAACAGATGCTTTGCAACCCCAATCCCAGATCCTCCAAGAACTACCCTTCACATTTCTCTGATGGCAGCAGGAGGCATGTCTCTGAGTTTCTGTAAGCCAGTTCTGAGAGAGGGCATAGGATTCCAGTTTCTCCTTCTTACAAACACCCCCTGCCCACACACACACCCAAAGCGATCAGTTACTGCTTCCTACACATGACTTAGAGGAGGGACCAGGACGAATCCCTTCTCCCCACAGAAAAAGAAAAAGTGCCCACGGCACTTTCATCCCTACAAATACACTTCAGAGCAGGCTATACTCTGTCTAGGGATTTCTTATGCACAGTCTTGTGTAAGCAGCATGCCCACCTCCCAGCAAGCCCCAGGGAGGATGATTCCAGTACTGGGCTGTAGAACCAAAGGAGATTCTATCACCTTCTGCTGTCAGTTTTGAGAATTTAGTCATCCTAAATAGGAAGCCCGAATTCCTTAGGCTGTTTCATGCCCATTACTTCAGTTATCCATTGCTGTGTGACAAACTAGCCCCAAAAGTAGTGACTTAAAATCGCAAGTTATTCTTTATCCCAGTTCCGTGGGTTGACTCACTCAGCAGGGCAGGTATTCTCTTTCACGTGACGTGGAAGGCTGATGAAGTCTTGACTCATGATACAGCTCCGTGGAGCACCTCTTTGTAGCTCAGGCTTTCTGGCAACATGGCAGCTTCAGAGTCATTGAATGTATACAGAGGCAGCTGGCTTCAGAGTCCCGGAACTGGAGGTTAGCAGGCCAGCCCAGATTCAAGTGAAGGGAAAGAGACTCTGCCTCTGGTTGAGAGGACAGGCATGTCCATATGGGAAGGGAAGGGTGGGGGAGGCCATGTTTGGAAACTGTTCATCATACTGACCTCTTTGTCTAGAATCTTCTTTTTAACATGACCACTGGCCTCCAGCTCACCATCCGTTCTCTGCCCAAATGTCATCACTGACCATCCTCATCAAGACCATCACTGATTCCACCCATCTCACATAACCTTACACTCACTCTGGTTCACTTTATTCATTCCTTGTTGTTTTCTGTATTCTTCCATTATTTACTATATATTTTTTTATTATTTATTTGTATACTGTCTGTCCTTAATTTCCCTCTCCCTATAGGAACATGAGCTCCCTAACAGAAAATTTGGCTTCCTTATTCTCTGTAGTCTTTTCATCATCTAGGAAAGAGACGGAATTCTATAACTCTTTGTGAATAAATAATGCCTAGCTCAGTTCTCCCATGTTCTTTATATTCATCCAAGGTTTTATGGTAGAGTAGCCTTTTTTAGAACATTCGTTATTTTTTTCCTCTACAATAAGAGCTAATTTCTTGGTGGAAGTTTGAAATAAAATCAGTGTTCTGATTCTAATCATACTTTGTATTTTTTAAAAATAAAATGACCTCAGGTTTAATGAAACTTCTAAATTTCATAAAATGGAATTTTTCCCCCCAGCAAAGTCAAGGGAGAGCATTTATGTTACACCTTTGATTTTCCTTCTCATTATAGTTTAATGTTATAGTAAATTAACTTCATAAGGGGACAATACCTTCAGGTGGGAATCAACAACCTAGAGATTTTATGCAATTATTTTTGGAAGGATAATAATAACAGCTAAATGTCTTGAGCAGTTACTTGGTGCCAGGTCCTGGGCAAACTACTTCATGTGGACCAATCCCTGGGTTATTTTAAGCATGAGGACAAGAAGAGTCTTCCACTATCCTTGTGCAAGTGTTTGTGACCTCCAGAAATACAACCTTTATGAGTTTCACCATTTGAACAACTCCCTCCTGATCCTCTGCAAACTCTATCAGAAAAGGGACTGTGACCAACAAGATACTTAAATTCCCTTTTACTCCAGCCCTAGAACAACTGTGTTATAATATACCTTCTTTCATTGAGCATAAGACTCAAGCATTTCTTTCTTACTTTGAAATGTTAGTCAACTCTTATCCCTCAAAGAAATGTCTACTTCATTAAAAAATACCAATTTTTGAGCATTAATTTTCTCTTTTAAATTATATTTCTATTTAATGATATCTTTTTGCAAAGGAGTAAGGATAATTGCAAACTCAATAATTTATACTCCTTACTATGTATACCTGTTAATACCTTAAATAACAAACTTTGTTTTTTGTTTTTTGTTTTTAAGATTTTACTTACTTATTTGACAAAAACACAGCGAGAGAGGGAACTCAAACAGGGGGAGTGAGAGAGAGGGAGAAGCAGGCTTCCCATCAAGCAAGGAGTCGGATGCCAGGCTTGATCCCAGAACTCCGGATCATGACCTGAGCCAAAGGCAGACGCCTAATGACTGAGCCACCCAGGCGTCCAAGTAACAACTTTTGAATGTGAATAAGTAGTTATATGATATGTTAAATATTATTCTAAAAATCACTTTTTGTTAAACTCCTCCCAAACCACATAAATGTGTTCTAGCCTTCTAAATTAACCAATGTGCCCAGGCTTTTCACAACCACTGTCCCATAAGGCATCGAACTGAGAAATCCTTGGAAATATGTCCATCCAGTGGTTGACTCTCAATGCCCATAACCGAACTGACTATTCCATGCTGAAAACTCTGGTCTCAAGATCACTGTTCATCTAATTGATGGCTACTGTCTTCATCACACAGCTGTTGGCTCATCAAGAAGATAGTTAACAAACTTGGCAATATCCACTGCATTAACTTTTTGCCCTAAGGTTAATAATGGGATTATTTTAAAATGTGCTTTTGATGTGCAAAGCTTCCCTAATAAATATGATTAAGTAAAATAAGCTGTGAGGAAGACCATCAATTCAATGAAGATTGCTTATCATTAGGCAGTAGGTTTATAGTTGAGTAAAAGGAAATTTAGTGTCTGTACTTCATGGCTCTTAAAGAGTATTTGGCTGTGACCCAGACACTGAGCTTTACCTCTGTTGAGCTAAGCCAGGAAAAGCCTGATGGAAGCTGCAAAAGGATGGTCTTCAACAGAGCACTAAATTCAGGGACTTAATAAACAATGTTGAAATAGTAGACTTCTAAGAACAAAATATGTTTTATTAAAGAAACTTTGTCCCAAAAGTTGTGATGAATTTCATATTAAATATTAACCTTTGTAAAATCTATTTACTCGATTTTTCAGAAACAGAATAATGTAAAATGCACTTGTTGTTACCACTGCAACTACCTTCACGTAAAGCGTCTCTGATATTCATCCTTCTGAGTGCTAACATTTTAGTCCTTATTGACTTAATCAATATTAGACAAACTCCAGGAATAAAAATTAGCTATATGACATTTAGAACAACAAAGATTATACTGGTCAGTAGAAACACATTTGGTGATAAACTTCTCCTTATTTTTAAGCTTTGGTAAGTGTTATTAAGAAAAATCGTCCTGGATTTAAGCTTGCTATCCTTGTCCAGGTCTAAAGTAATGTTTTAAAAAAATATTTTGATACAGTTACACTAGCCACGTCCTCTTGTGTCAAATAACTATAATGACCATAGTGATGACATCAGTTTGGGGATGATGGCATATCTTTGAAGAGAAGAAATTAATTTATACCTGAATGGGATCCATTTTCTTTTCAAGTATAAAATCAGTACTCTCTGCCCTCTTATCACAAAATGTACTTGCTGGGATAGGAAACTTTCACTCAGGCTTCCTGGACTCAGCATCCTCTCTGATTGAATCTTGGCTGAAGGGGAGAATCAGAGTAGGTATCAGTAAAGGAGGCTCCTCTAGTCTCCTCTTGTTTTAGAGGAGAGAGGGCAGCTTCCTCCACCAGATCATCTCCATTCACCCATTTCCTTAATGGGCTCCACTTCTTCATTAGATGTGAGTGAGACTCTAGCCATCTGGAATATTTGTCAGAGAGGAATTTCTAGATTCAAGAACAGCTACCCAAAGTATTTCTGAGCCAAAGTACTCTTTCTCTAGATGAGAAGAATGACACCACAAAACTTTTGTTTTCAAAACTCTCATGACTAAGTCAATAAATATTGTATACTCTTCAAGAACAGCTAAACAAAATCTTCTTGAGCCAAAGTACATTTTCTTTAGATTTCTACAAGTGAGGGAATGGAATTATGAACCTTTTGTTTTCAAAACCCTCATGTTCAAGTCAATAAATATTTAAAGTCTATAAGGTACTGAACTAAGGAGAAGATAGACATAAGAGGAGTTTGGGGGGTCCAAGTGAAATAAGAAAACAAAAAGCCACATTTCTGGGGGTGCCTGGGTGGCTCAGTCATTAGGCATCTGCCTTAGGCTCAGGTCATGACCCCGGAGTCCTGGAATCGAGCCCTGCATCGGGCTCCCTGCTTGGCAAGAAGCATGCTTCTCCCTCTCTCACTCCCCCACTTGTGTTCCCTCTCTAGCTGTGTTTCTTTCTGCCAAATAAATAATAAAATATATATTTTTAAAAAGCCACATTTCTGTCTTCCACTTGCAGCTATCTGTTGGAGGAGAGAGACATGCTCTAACAATCTAGTACAAACTGAGCTGTGCTATGTGGTACGAGGGAAGCTGAAATTCACTGGGGCTGTTGGGGATGCAGGCATCAGGAAAACCTTCCTGGAGTACTGGCAATTTGGTTGAGCTTTGAGGTCTGCAAAAAGGTGGAAGAGAATTACAACCCAGGAAAGAACTTGCACAATATCCAAGCAACCTGAGGTCTCAGATTCCATTCTAGGTAGTAGGCTACAGTGTGAGTTATATAGAGGACACAGTGGGATGAAGTGGGAGATAAAGCTGCAAGAGGAAGGCCTTTCTTATTTTTTTTGAGACTCTTTTGTCATTACTATTCAGAAGGACATACACATATAGTCCATTCCCAGAATGTGTCCTACTATCCAGAAGTTGATGCCAAAATGTTCATGCATTTCCCCCCAACAGCTCCTCATTTTGTAACAAGTCCATCTCAGGGGGTCCCAAGTCAGTCTCCTCTCTACAGTTCCCAATATTTTTTCTCCTCACCATGATTTTCTAAATGTGGGGCCAGGAAACATTTTCTAAAAAGGGCCAGATGGTAAATATTTTAGGTTTCAAGGGCTAAACAGTTTTTGTCACAACTACTCACTGGTGCTATTATAGCATGAAACCAGCCATGGACAATATGGAAATGACTGGTTTGGCTGTGTTCCAATAAAACTTTATTTAAAAAATAGGTATCAGACCAAATCTAGATCATCTGTTGTACTTTATGGACCCCCCAACTCCTCTGCCTTCTCCAAAGCATCTAGTTGTTCTACTCTCTGTCTCTAGTCCGGAGTATTAGTTATTTGAAATCAGCAGATTTTCCACCCTGAGGAATCTGAGGCAAGATCTAATTTTGGAGGCAAGGATGAAAAGAAATTGATCCTTTCTTATCTAACCCTCACGACGAAGGATCTAGAAGACAGACTTTTTAACATAATTATAGAATGTTATTGTGCTTGATATGTCTCTCTTTTTTCTAGTTTTACCAAAGGTAGCTTTCTGCAAATCTAGCTCCTTTGGGCCAGGGCTTGAAAATATAACTAGCTGTATACCATATGCCAGGAAGGAGGTCAGCCATATGTAGAAGGATGAGAGAAGAAGAAAAATACCATTTTACTGTATTTTTAATCTCCAAATCTAGTTATTGAGTGCTAGTAACACTTTATGAATTTCTTAAGGAGATATAATTATGATAATAATGTATAATAAAGACTGGAAGCAGAAGAACATGTGTGCTTTAGTTAAAAAGTCTCAGTGATTGCCATAAGTTTGAGAGGATAGAAGGATGACTAGTCCTAGCACAAATAGTGAAACTATTCTGTACGGTATTATAATGGGAAATACATCTCATACATTTCTCCAAATCCACAAAATGTGAAACACCAAGAATAAACCCTAATGTAAACTATGGACTCAGGGTGATCATAAGTCAATGTGGGTTTCTCAACTGAAACAAATATACTACTCTGGAGCAGCATGTTGATAGTGGGGAAGCTCTGCCAGTGTGAGGGCAGGGGTATATGGGAAATCTCTGTACCCTTTGCTCGATGTTGCTGTGAACCTAAAATTGCTCTAAAAGTTAAATTCTATTTTTTTAAGTCTCTAATAATGAATAACCCCAGCCTTTACTTGTCATACAGCATACATAGATGTCATTGAAGGTCTGGCCAAGTGACTGTCACTATTTATAGGGCCACAAAGACAAAATTTCCAAAAGGAGAGTATGGTTGGAAGAGATGTAAGAAGTTTGCCTTAAGACTGGTGTAGAGAAAGTGCTGCTCTATGGTCAAGCAGTATGTAGATTTTATTTTCCAAGATGGCTGCCATAAGACTCCCCATCCTACATGTCTCTTCCTGTGTGATGCTGACACTCCTCCCATGTGTGGAGTGTGGAGGTTTTGTTTCTCTCCTTGAATCTTGACGGGGACTGTGATGCTGTGATGCTATGGAATTTCCAAGGCTAGGATAAGAAAGGCCATACAGATTTCACTTGTCCTCTTGGGACATTCATTCTGGAACTTAGCCACTGTGCCGTGAGAGAAGATGCAAGACCACACAGAGGCCACGTGCAATTTTCTGGCTAAAGTTCCAGTTGAGCTTCCAGCCAATAGTCAGCAGTAACCTCCTGACAGATGAGTAGGTGAGCCACAAGATGACTCTAGCTCCAAACACCATCTGCTACAATATCATGATGTGCCCCCAAGCAAAAACTGTTTAACTGAATCTAGTCAACACCCAGAATAATGAGAGGAAACAATAAAGGGATTTTTGTTGTTTTGATGTGATTCCTTATATGGCAGTAAATAAGTTATGGGTACAAAAAGACAAGAAGTCCAGGGTGGTTGTTGCTATTTAATAAACCAGTAGAAAATCATAGCTAAGCATATCATACTTATTTTTTGTACACTTTTTAATATCCTGATAAAATGAACCATGATTTCTTTTGAACACCATATTGCCCAGCTTACTTAAGTGTGCTACCAATGCTACCAAGATTGACAGCATCCTACTTTCTCCAGAGCAAATGGCCTACATAAGCTAGAGGCTGGGATAACACACACTATCCTCAAATTACTATCCATGTATTGAATTTAAAAACAAAAAATAGGGGCACCTGGCTGCTCAGTTGGTAGAACATGTGACTCTTGATCTCAGGGTTAAGCTCCAGCCCCAGGTCGGGTGCAGACATTACTTAAAAATAAAATCATTAAAAAAAATAAAAATAAAAACAAAAATAAAAAATATTGCTCATCCCTCCATAGGTACTAGGCTAACAGAATCAAGGTATCAAATCCTAGAGATATAATTCATTTTTAAGAGTAATCCCACAAAAATTACCTCCTTATTTTTGACATATTAATTCATCTTTTACTTTTTTTTACTACTGCAGTCACATATCTCCTGGGATCACTTCCAATCTTGATAAGGCCCTGTGGCATGTACTTTAACTTAATATAGCAGCAATTCCAGTGACCTATCATTCACTTGGATGCAACAAGATGCATGACTTAACAGGGTCACATTCTTGGGCAAATACTACTCCCCAGTCTGACCACAGGCAGCTGTGTGAGCTAGTCCAAAGATAGAGAATGTGGCCACTCCTGCTTCCACTCAACAGCCGTCCCCTTCATTCTCTGCAAACAAAATTCTCTCCCACTTTAAGGCAAAGCATAGTATCACCTCTCTGGCTTCTGCTGCCCATCCCTTCCCCCCACCCCCCATAGTCTAAGTAGAATGTGTTTTTTCTATTCAAAGCCAAAATCTTCCATCTCTCTTTGTAAGTCCACCACTTCCCACCTTCTCAGAGATAGTCCCCATAAATAATTCCCTCTTTCCGGTATCTTCAGCTTCTCCCTCTCTCCCAACTCTTGTCCCTCTGCCTATTAAAATAAAAAACTTTCCCACCCCAGATATTAAGTCTTCCTTGTGCTCACATCCCTTTAGATGCCTCCCTATCTTCCCTTTTCGATCAAACTTCTTGAAAATGTTGTTAGTATTTGCTTTCCCTTGCTCCATTCCTATTCATTCCTTGTTCTGGTGTCATCTAGATGTTGACCATATCATTTGAATGTTAGGTTCACAAATGGCTCACCAATTATTTCCAGTCTCAGAGAACTTGATCTTCATATTTTTAGAGATTTTTCTACCATTTCATCCTTTGGAGATAATCTATCTTCCCTGATTTCCATCTTACTCTCCCCTAACTGGACTTCTCTCCCTTGCTACCCTTCTTTCTCTCAACATACAGGATCAATAACATAAATGGTCAGTCAGCTCAGGCTGTCATACAGAATATCACAGCTTGGGTGGCCTACACTAGAAGTGTACCTTCTCACTCTTCTCAGAGCTAGTGGTCCCAGATCAAGACATCAGCTGATACAGTTCCTGGTGACGGTTCTGGGTTGCAAATGACTACCTTCTTATTATGTCTTCACATGGGAGAGAATTTTCTTCCTCTTCTCATAAGGCCATAAGTCCTATTAGATTAAGGCCCCACACTTACAACCTCACCTCACTTACCCTTAATTACCTCCTACCCAGACTATCTGCAAATAGTCACATTGGAAGTTAGGGTTTCAACATAGGAACAGTGGGGAGATGGGGACAGCTTAGTACATACTACATATAATTTGTTGTATTTTGAACAAATTGAAAGGCTTTTGCTTTCATGCTTGTTATTTCAGAGCCCAAGAAGGATGCTATAGTTATAGCAAACTCATCCTCAGATATCTTCCTTGAGAGGCTGAAAACACAAATTTATGTGCTGGGCCTATTTTTTTTTTTAAAGCAAGAAAAACAACAGCAGCCCTCAGGCTTCCCATTATTTCTTCCAGGTCAGCACTGCCTCACATGCTCATGGATAATCGTATCACTGGCAAGGGCAAATTTTCATGATTGGCTCATCTCAGCTTTCCTGGGACAATGGAAGGGTGTTATTCTACAACACACAGGGGCCAATCAGCATGCAGGTAAAAGGCACAGATCACTTCCGTCTTCCTCACCATACATCCTTGGTCTTCCTTGTAATGTCCTCTTACTTCAATTAGCCCTTGATGTTTTGTTCATCTCCAGGAATTCTTTCTTGGACTACTATCTCTCTACACTCTTTTCCCAGTTAACCTCATTTACATACACTGTTTGCATTAGACCTTAAACATTATAAACCCTCAAATCCTTTCCTCTAGTCTAGATCTCCTTTCTTGGCTAAGGTCACACATATCCAAAGGTCTTCCTGGCATGTCTACCAGGATTTGCCACAGACATCTCAAAGTCAACATGTCACATAGAGAAATCATTGTTTCTGACCTTATTTGACATTCATTCATTTTTCAGCTCTTTAGTGTTTTCCCTGATGTTTGGTGGTAGCACCCCAGAACCATTCACCCAAACAAAAAAAATTACTATCATCTCAGGTGCCTCCTTCTTCCTTCTATATCTAGTTTCCAATTCCTGTTGTCCTTTCTACATATCCATATTTCCACCTTCCTTGTCATCACTGCCACTGCCTTTCTCACTGTGGCTTTATTTCCTACCTCTTCCCTTCTGTCTTATTCCAACATTTATCATTCCCAGGACTCATTTATATTAATGTGTACCTTTGTTCACATATCCTCCATCAATATGAAACTTAAAGGTACAAAAGGACAAGGACCTTTTCTTCCACATTTTTGTACCCATTGCAATTACAGCAACCTAGTGCACGAGAAGCCCTCATGAAACAAGCTCAATGCAGCCGCCCCAACTCATGTATATAGAAATAATAATGCAGTCTCCTTGCACTGGGCTTTCCCATCTCAGCATAACATATTTGAGAGAAGAATCTCTACCTTCTTGAAATACCAAATACAGCATTTTCCACTAGTGATGACAGAAGCATTCAAAAACATTAATAGATTAAATAACTCCTGAGAGCAAAGTGATATTTTCTATTGTTGTGGATGATGTGGTATTAATTTATTTTTCCATTTTGTATAGTCTCTTTTCTGTCTGCATTGCACACAGACCCCTCGGAGTTGTTCGCCATCAGAGTGTTTCAATTTCCAAAATGAAATCTTGGCTCAGATCAGGTCCATGGTGTCTTCAGGCTCTCATGTCTTATGATTCTGTGATTATATGATTACTGCGAAAAGCAAGTTCATTTTGACATAAATAAGCCCATTAATTGGATAAGGGAAAGTATGAGCCCTGTTGATGTTCTCAACTAATTGGCTCAAAAATGCAAATAGCTTATTTTTAGCAAAATAGGATAAACTGCAATCTTTGAAGGTTTCGATGGCATGAGTTTCTTTTTGGAAAACACTATTTAAGAATAGCAATGTATTCCTTTGAATTTGGGTCACAGTTTGAACGCACAGCATCTATGATTACATCAGAACTACTGAAATAAATCATAGCTAATTCCTTTCTTTGAAGAAATTTTATCAGTGTAATAACTATTTTCAATTATTAAAGCTGAATAATGAAAACTAAGATATGACTGAGATACTAAGACAACTGATCCTACCACATCTAAACATATTTTAACAAAGTTGTGTGAAATTTGCTTTGCTTCTAAAAATAACTTAAATGATTTTTAATTATACAAACTGAAGCAGCCACTCTGGAAAAGAGTATGGAGCCTCCTCAAAAAGGTAAAAATAGCAGCGCCCTACAATCCAGCAATTGCAGTACTAGGTATTTACCCAAGGAATATAAAAATACCAATTCAAAGGGATATATGCACCCTGATGTCTAAAGCAACATTATGTACAACAGTCAAATCATGGAAACAGCCCTCGGGTCCACTGAGTGATGAAAAGAGAAATAAGATGTGGTGCGCACACACACACACACACACACACACACACACACACAGAGGAAAATTACTCAGCCATAAAAAAGAATGATATAGATGGAGCTAGAGAATAATATGCTAAGCAAAATAAGACAGTCAGAAAAAGGCAAATACCACAGATTTCACTCATATGTGGAATTTAAGAAACCAAACAAATGAGCAAGGGAAAAAAAAGGGGGGGGCAAACCAAGAAACAGGCTTAATTAATAGAGAACAAACTGATGGCTACCAGAGGGGAGGTGGGCAGGGACATGGGTGAAAGAGTTGACGGCAAGGAAGGAAGGCCCTTGTCATGATGAGCACCAGATGCTGTGTGGAGGTGCTGATCACTATAGTGCACACCTGAAACTAATACTATGCTGTATGTTAACTAACTGCAATTCAAATAAAAACTAAAAAAAAAAAAAAAGAAAAAATGATTTTCAATCACTTAGCACACATAAAAAGTAAGTAAGTTATGCCTCTTAGGAAGTTCTCATTTTCATCCCATTATTAACATTCTTCTTACTTTGAAAGTTTCACACTTAAAATTGTCATCTTTACTCATAAATGTGCCTTATATTTTTCAAGGTATGAGGAGTACTGTCCTTTCTAATGTATTTAACTACATCTAAACCACATGTTAATCTCATGAGGTCGATAAACCAGACATAATTTCACAGATGAGGAAACTGTCACTTTTGTCCAATATCACATGATTATAAAATGAGAGAACCAGAAAAAGATTCGGTATTTCTGGTATTTTAGTTTAGTGCTCTTTGAGACCCACAACTGTTCTAAACTCAAAAAATAAGTCTCCCTCTACTTTTTTGTAGAACAGCACCAGAACTGTACTTGGGATGACCAAAGTTTAAAATTTCTTGTAGGATTTTGATTACTTTTTTCTTTTTGCCATTTCAGTTTTGAAACAGCAACCCATGGAAAGTTAGCCAAGGTTTATGCAGTGAAAATTTTTATTTCTCAGGACTTAGGAAAGTCTAGCCAATATTTTTAAAACAGAAAAAAAATAAAAACAACTCTGCTCTTCATGTAATATGCATAAGACAAATGAATTTTTAAAGATTTTTATTTATTTATTTATTTATTTGACAGAGAGAAACACAGCGAGAGAAGGAACACATACGAGAGAAAGGGGTGAGAGAGGGAGAATTAGGCTTCCCATCAAGCAGGGAGCCTGATGCAGGGCTCAATCCCGGGACTCTGGGAATCATGACCAGAGGCAAAGGCAGTCGCTTAACCAACTAAGCCACCCAGGCACCCCAACAAATGAATTTTTAAAACTTGCAAAGACAGCTGAAGTATGACTTCACAAGGTATATTTCAAAACATGTTAGAGGTCTTCTGCTTGTGACCATCACAAAATAACTTGTGAACAGACTAATCTCCTCACCAGAGACAACTATAAAGCTGGACAAAATACAGGAAGTGATTATTTTGAGATGTTAGATACAGACAACACAGACCTATGATCCCTGAGAAAAAGAACCATAAGATGAATATCACAGTTATACGAGATTTCTGCCTGGAGGCCCTCTACAAACGGTAGAGCAGAAAGAAGGAGTCAAAGATAGTGCAGGAGTCTCACTGGGCTGAGTAAATAGACAATCATAGCTTTGGGCTACCGAGACGGCTGGAAATGGTGGTGCAGGAATGGAGACAAGGGAGCCATGGCAGAAAAGAAACTCCAGAAACCTGATCTGGTTGCCCCTTGGTCTTTGGTCCAATACAAAACTGTGTATGCATGGGACAAGAATCTAGAAGAGGGGGCAAAACCTAGTACTGAGGAAAGAAAAATTACTAAGGAAATCTGAGCTGACACCCCACTAAACTCACTCAGGCTGAGAGAGATTCAAGTCCTGACCATTCAGAGTGGAAAAACCTCAGAAAATAAACCTGACATTCAACAGAGACCAAAGGAAAGTCATGTTAATCTAGTTCCACAATAAAAGCTACCCTAAAATGTTCCTAACAAATCTTAACAATAATCCTTGAAAGTGTCAGGCTTAATTAACTATCTGCTAGAAAAAAATTCAATATTCTATTAAGAAAGAATATAAAAGCCAGCTATTCAGCAACATAGCACCCAGAGTATCTAGCATATAATAAAACAATTACTAGACATTGTGAAGCAGCATAATGTGATAGAGAACCAAAAGAAGTCAGTCAATATAAAGTAAAATAGTTCATTTTTAGAAACATGGGATGAATCTGAATCTTTGAATGCTTAGTAAGTACACATTTTTGGGAAAGACTATTTTCTAAAATATATAAAATGATAAAGAGAAAGTCTTTAGTCAGGAAAAAAATTTTAAGAGTGATTGCTAACCTTGTTAGAAACAAAACAAGCCAGATGACATTACATTGGCATATTTAAAGTACCAAAAGGAAAAACAAACTCTAAAATCTTATGACACTATCTTTCAAAAATGAAGGAAAAATAAAGAAATTTCTAGACAAACAAGTGCCAAAAGAATCTGCAACCATCAGATAAGAACTACAAGATATATTAAGGGAAGTTCTTCAGACTAAAGAAAATTGTATTGTGGAAATTCAGTCTACACAAAGGAATGGAGAATTCCAGAAAAAGTAAATATGTAAATGAATATAAATGAATATTTTCTTTTAAAAAGTTTATTTATTTTTATTTTTAGTAATCTCTATATCCAACATGGGGCTTGAGCTCATGACCTCAAGATCAAGAGTTGCATTCCCTTCTGACTGATCCCTGGTTATTTTCCTATTGCTTAATTCCAGAAAGATAGAAGTATACTATTATAGGTGTATGTATACTTATATTTTATATGTAATATATATATATTTATTTATTTGTATTTCTGTAGACTGTGATATATCAAGGATGCATGGTAAACTGAAGGGCAGGTAAAGCTAAAAGACCCACAGAGGACATAAAATAGAGTCCTATATAAAACTTGCTCCAGGGCGCCTGGGTGGCTCAGTGGGTTAAAGCCTCTGCCTTCCGCTCAGGTCATGATCTCAGGGTCCTGGGATTGAGGCCCGCATCAGGCTCTCTACTCAGCTGGGAGCCTGCTTCTTCCTCTCTCTCTGCCTGCTTCTCTGCCTACTTGTGATCTGTCTCTCTGTCAAATAAATAAATAAATTCTTTCAAAAAAAAAAAAAAACTTGCTCCAAAAGAAAACAGGAAAAGAGGGAAAAAGAACAAAAGTCTAATGTGACCAAAGAAAAGAGCAAATACAAGACCTATTTAAACACAGTGATATTTATTATAATTACATTAAATGGCACAGACTCTAGTTAAAGGAAAAGATTATTGGACTGGAATTAAGAAAATCTATACGGTTGCTTATAAGAGAGAAAAGGATGGAAAAAGATATTCCACTCAAATATTCTTCGTAAGAATGTTGAGCTGCTATGCTAATATTAGGCAAATTAACTTCAGGACAAGAAAATATTATCAGAGATAAAGAGGGACACTTTGTAATGGAAACATGACTGCTTTATCAAGATGCCATTAAAATCCTAAAGGTGTATACCCCTAAATATAGAAATTCAATATACACAGTGGGCAACCTGATGGAACAGAAGGGAGAAATAGGAAATTCCATACTTAAAGTTTTAGATTTCAATACTCCTTTCTCAGGAGTAGACAGAATAAGTATACAAAATGCTCTGTGTGGATGTAGTAGATTTAAACTGCATTATCAGCTAGCTCGATGGGCACAATACACATCCCCCCCCACCAGGTGATCATGGAGCATCTACCAATATAGACCATATGTTGTGTCAAACAAGCTACAATAAATCTAAAGAATTGAAACCACACAGGTTATATTCTCTGATAGCAAAGTAATTGGAAAATGATTTAAGAATAGATATCAGAAAATCTCCAAATATTTGAAAATTAAGGAACCTACATCATAAGACTGGGTCAGGGAAGAAGTGAAAATATTCTTAAATGAACAACAATGAAAATACCACATATCCAAATTTATGGGATGCAGTGCTTGGGGGGAATTATATATTCCTACTTACTAATTTCAAAGGCAGGAAAGGATTAAAATCAACAGCATTTGCTTTCACTCTGAGAGTCTAGGAAAACATCTTATTTAGACTGATCAAGGTAAGAACAAAGAAAACACAAATTACCAGTAACAAGATGAAAGAGAGGATATCAGTAATGATCTACAGACATTAAAGGAATAATAAAGTATATGAACCGGTTTATATCAATAACTCTAACAATTGAGATCAAAGGGTAAAGTTCTTGAAAGCCACAAATTACTAAAACTGATGTAAGAGGTAACAGAAAATCTGAATGGCCTTGTGATAATTAAAGATATATATTTTTATTCAAAAACCTTCCCAAAGAAAACCCCAGGTCCAGATGGCATCACTCATGGATTCTATGAAACAATTAAAGAAGAAATAATATCAGTTTTTTAAGATGTATTAGAGCTCAAAATATGGTTTTGGTCTTTACTTTTTGGCTCTTAAGAGTAGCACTAGTTTTAGAGATTGGCCCAATGTCTAAATGGTATAACTACCATTACAAAAATCTTTAAAATTGGATTGAGGAAAGAGAACTAAATCAGAACAAGAAATCTAATTTAAAAGCACCAGTGTTTGTGATTCCTTCCTGAGTGCTAAAGTACGGTTGGAGAGCTCAGACGGCATTTGCTGTGCTTGGTCACAATGGTCCTGTGCAGAGTTGAAGCTACTTAACCCTGGTTACTGCTTTTTTTTTTTTTCCTGCTCTCTTTCATATGAGTTAGCTTAACTTGCTGCCTCTACTTCCTCTTCTCTCATTCCCAGCAAAGAGGCACCCAACTCAGCGTGGATGTCAGGGGAAGCCAAGGAAGCTTCTGTGAAGAGGTGTGTTGAGCCTGCAGGATGTACAGGTGTTAAGTGCAGAGGAAGAAGGCAAAGCAGCCTGGAAGGGTGAGCACGGCCGAAAGCACAAAAATGAGAAAGCTGACACGTTAAAGAACTCCAAGAGGTTCTTTCATATTGGACCAAAGACCAGTAAAAGTAGTAAGTCAGAAGCCACATCCTAAATATGATATGCCTCTGAGGATTTTATCTTCAAAACTAGGAAGCTTTTGAAGGATTGCAATCATGATCAACTCTGCACTAGAGAAAGAATACTCTAATAGTGCATTGGAAGAGGGGTAGACCTTGTTCCCCAAGTACTGCAATAGTTCAGTGCAA
This sequence comes from Spilogale gracilis, assembly GCA_004023965.1. Taxonomy (NCBI): domain Eukaryota; kingdom Metazoa; phylum Chordata; class Mammalia; order Carnivora; family Mephitidae; genus Spilogale; species Spilogale gracilis. The sequence continues at coordinate 67,718 of PITA01009008.1, forward strand.
TACAATGAACACCTAATGCAGACTAGAGACAGTGGAGAGACAGAGATGGTGATACTTGATTCAGGTGCAGATTCCATGGGACTTAATGACGGATCAGATGTCAGGGGTGAAGAAGAGGAAGGCCTTCTGTTTAGATGGTCGTGTGGATAGTGGGTAGTAGTGGGGTCCTGGTAGGAGATTGAGTGGCTACTATGCTTACACTTGTGAACTGATGAGGTTTGAGATTAAATGTGGAGGTCTAGTAGGCATATGTATATATCTTGCACTCAGGAAAGAAGACTGGAGACTGGTATTTGGGTGTGATGGGCACATGAATTCAATGTGTAACCATGGCATACATGAAATGAGAAAAAAGATATAGGTGGCTGTTGAAGCTGCATAAATAGATGAGAACTCAAGGATATAGAAAAGGACATTATGTAAAAAGCGCCAAAGTGGGATTTTCATTTTATATTTATGAATACATAAGTTCTAAGTAAGCAAACCACTTCCTTATTCCAGACCCAACTTTTACATACCTAACTTCTGACAGTAATTTCAAAGATGACTTCTTTTAGTAACAAAGGAAACTATCTGAATGACAATTAAAAATCTGGCAGTTAGTGATTTTCTCTAGATTATAAAATATTAGGGAAAAACATTCAATGTATGTGTACTAATGATGGGGGTACTATATGTTTGGCAAAGATTAATTCTCCTTCAGTCCTTGACTTTTAAAACAGACTCCTTTTCCTCTCCAAATACCACTCACAACACCTCATCCTTCCCTCTTCTGTTGTCGTAGTGATACTGCACAAAGTTCACCAAAGCTATAATGTAAGTTTATGTCCACTCTTCAACATGACATGTCGATAATCTGATGGTAAAAGACAGAACGGGATTTACTGAAGCTGTTGACACTTGCCTCGTGTTCATTTGATTGGACAGTTTTCTACTATTTGCAAAGGTAAGGTATCTCCATAATCTTTTTATCAAAAGGGTCCCCCAAATTATGTGAGCTGCAGCCCACAGGCATACCCCTGGATAAGGACTAAAAGTCAAATGTTACAGAGCTTAGTTTAATCAATTCAATCAAATATTTTTAAATTCATTATATAAAATTAATAAATAACTTTAGGAAGTCCTCACACTCAGGTCTTCTGACATCAAGGCCCGTGGCCTTTCCACTATGGCAGGAGCTCTCCACTGTGCCTGCCCTTTTGAATAACCCAATGGCCATCCAGGTGGAGGATTGCAGCCTTTCACTAACATTTAACATTTTCTATACTTAAATACAGAGTTAATAATTCCAAAAATACATTATCCAAAGGCAAAATAATAGAACAAAAAGATGGAGTCTTTGCATTTCTTTTTAAATAATCAGTTTGCTGATGATTCAAATGTACTAAGTATTACGACCACTTATTCATACAAAGACAGTTATTTTTCTTATCTGGAGAAATTTTAATACAACAGACTATTTATATTTGTTCTGCAATCAGTTACTGATAATTTTTTTTAACTTGAATACATAATTAAATATCTAACAACTCTCCATCTATTGTAATCCACGTAAGTTTGAATCAAATTATTCCCTATTCAGGTTTTATTCAATTGCCCTTTAAGCCTTCATCAAGGACCTGGGCCCCACTGGTGTGTTGTCTCCTGCCCAATATTCAAGATATGAAGAAGTATTTCCTGCACATGGTGAGCTTTTATAAACTGCCATTCCATAGCCCAAGCCTAACATTTCTTATGGAAACTATTTTTTCAACTAATCTTTTCAACAATTAAATTCTATCTCTAACAAGGGACAGAGAAGCAACTATATGTGAGAGAAATTATTTGAATACACCCTTTTCAAATTCCTCTGGAGCTCCTTGAGCCATTTGTTTTTGTTTTGTTACCCTCTTTATCCACTTAAAGTGGCATTTCTCACCTTCCATGCACAACCTTTTTCTTCACTTAGACAACTCAAAGGAACCTGTGATATAGTGAACAGAGTAACTGAATGAAAGACTTGGATTTGGGTCCCAGTGAAAGAGCTGTGCAAAATTGGCCAAGGTGCTTAACCTCTCTGAAGGTCAGTTTTTTCTTCTGTAAAATTAGAATATAAACATGCATCTTGGGGTGCCTGTGTGGCTCAGTCGGTGGAGCAGGAGCGGCCGGCTCTTGGTTTCAGCTCAGGTCATGATCTTAGGGTCCTGGGATGGAGCCTGCAACAGGCTCTGTGCTTAGTATGTAATCTGCTTGAGACTCTCTCTCTCCCTCTCCTTTCGCACCCCCCCCCATTCTCTCTCTTGCCTGCATACGCTCTCTCTCTCTCTCTGAAATAAATAAATCTTTTTTTTTTTAAAGAAAACCCATGCATTCTAATTCATGCAATTGTTAAATGACCCAATGTAATATTTCTACCATGTTTGATTTGACAAGGACAGATCTGCTACTTGGAGTCTTTGATTGCAAAATCTTTGAATGAAAAATTCTTTTCATTTAGAAAATGTCTCCTGGAAAGACATGTATTAGCATAATTTGAGAATATGATGTTCCTAAAGGGTTTAAAATCTGATTGACATTGAGTGATTTCAAGAACCACTATTGATTACTGAATATGACTATCTACAAAATTATTTCCTTGTATAATACTATTTCTCATAGTTACTTGAGTCAGTATCTCCGAATGTGTGATGATACAAATCACAGCAAGGATGAAATGTACATTTAAATACTAAAGCAAAGACTGATATTCTTTTAGAGTCCCTGAATGGAGCAAGAAACACGGATATTGTTTTGTAAACTAAGTCTCTCATCTGAAAGTTAATGAACCTGAGATGAAGTGATTTTAGTCAAGAAGAGGTTTTGTTGCAGAATTAGCACTAGAACTTAAATCCCTTACTCAAAAGGTAGGGCTACATTAACTACCCCCACGTTTAACCATGGAGACACTTCCCCATTTTTTTTTTTTTAAAGATTTTATTTATTTGACAGAGAGAAACACAGCCAGAGAGGGAACACAAGCAGAGGGAGTGAGAGAGGGAGAAGCAGGCTTCCCGCCGAGCAGGCAGCCCGATGTGGGACTCGATCCCGGGTCTCCGGGATCATGACCTGAGCCGAAGGCAGTGGCTTAACCAACTGAGCCACCCAGGCATCCCTTCCCCAAATTTTCAAGCTAGAGTAGCAAATATTTAAGATTTCAGGGGGCAGGGAGAGAATATGTTCAAAATATAAGGGGGAAAAGTATTTAGATTTTTTATCAAAATTTTAGCATAGATTTCCATTTTACAGTTTGATATATGAGCGATGTCCATTTAGTATAATACCTGAGTTCTTGGTTCCAAGTATAGATATTCTACTGGACTATTAGAGCCTAGTTAAAACAGATTTAATTTAGACGCTTACTCATATTTGCAGTACTGAACTTAAGTTGGGATTTAATTATAGAAAGCATTATACTAGATTAATCTCATTGGAGTTCATTTCATTATTCATACACAGCAAATTTCGAAAAATTAACTTAAAGGGAAAAAAACACAACAGAACAATTTCATATAAACTCTTTCCCAGTGGATGGATCCACTTTAAAATCCACTAAATGGCCTGATGAGGCAAACATTTTCCCTTATTCAGTTAGGTACACACTTTCAAAGTAATGATTACCAAGATGTTAGGATCATTAAATATCGTTGATTCTGCAAAATTACATGTAGTGTGTTCTGGAAATTTTTGATGTGGACAAAATGTAAAGCAGGAGAAATCACCTAGAAAATCTAGCAGAGATAATTTTCCCTTTGCCATTGGAGCGGGGGAGGCAGCTATGGCCTTACACTGCAGCTGTTCCCAAATTCTTACGTGGCAGTTGCAAACAGGAATGCTTTGTCATAAATATTTAACTCCAAGCTTATGGCCCTTTTTTTGAGAAGCAAACTTCATCCCAGTTGTTCACTTTTAGGAGAGGATTGCAGTAGGTGGATGAAACTCGAATATCAAAATAGAAATTGTTTTTTCTGTTGAAGAAAATAGTTTCCAAACATCATTATGGTAAGAGAGCATGGTTATGCTTAAGTCTTCACTCTATCACTAATGTTGGAAAATCCCCCTACCCTCCCAGGGACTTGATTTCTTCCTGTATAAAATGATGATCCCCATGATCCATACTATGCCAACTTTGAATCCTCCGAAATGTTCAACTTCATGGTCAAAGAAGGCTGCTGGTTCTTCAGCAAAGGCTAACATTACACCAGAAGTCAATATTTTATTTGTTAAATTCAGTGCAACAACCCTCGCTCCATGAATGAATAAATGAATGAATGAATGAAGTATGAATAATGACATTTATGTAGGAGACAAGGGAATGAGAAGGCTGGATATGCATTCATTGTTAGAATGGCTAAGAACCTATATTACCACAAGGTGTGTCAGATTCAACAGAGTAAATGAAAAGCATACCATCTGAGGTAAATTACTTTTGTGGGATACATTATTTTGCTTCTCTTTCAATTTTATTTACACAAAAACAGCAAGCTATACTTACACATAAAGCCCAACTCAGAAAACAAAATTGAGGAATTCTGAGCAGTGTGACAGGAGGGATTTAATGAAGAATATATCTGGTGAGTTTCCATCCTTTTTTTTTTAAGAGAGAGGGAGCATGTGTACATGAGCACGGGTGCGTGAGTCGGAGGAGAGGCAGTGGGGGGAGAGAGAGAGGGACAGAGAGAGAGAATCTCAAGCAGACTCCGGGATGTATGCTGAGCCCCACAAAAGGCTCTATCCCAGCATCCTGAGATCATAACCTGAGCCGAAATCAAGATTTGGACCCTTATCTGACTGAGCCACACAGGCACCCTTCTATCCATTTTTTTAGAGATGACTCGTCCATTGCAATCACTATGATGTTGAGCGTAGAAAGAACATGGGACCAGGAGTTGGGAAGGCTGCATTTGTACCTTGCCCCCCGAAAGAAGGTGTCACATCTTTCTTGTTTTATTTTGCATTCCTAGAACTTAGCTCAGTGCCTGGCATAAAGCAAATACTCAAAAGTGAGGCAACTTCTATGGTTGGCTCTTCTGCCTCCTGGATAAGTGTCTCCTGGCCCACCACACTTTCAGAAGCAAAAGCTGAGACAGAACTGTGTGTTGTGGCTTCCTAGGAGGTAAAACTCCAAGGTCTCCAGAATGAGAGAGAAGAACAGAAAGCAAACTGAAGGTAGTACATATGCTACTAGCCAATGATAGCTCTTAAGAAAGACACAGCTGGTTCCCAGTGCAGGATGCCATCCAGATGGGCCATGTAGGGGCCCTGAGCCTCAGGACCATCTATCGGGGAGATCAGTTTGTTTTCCTGTGTCTCATCTCTCAGTTCACCCCCTGGGTCCCTGACTCCCACACACCTGGTGATGTCACCTGGCCCCGTCAGGCAGTTGCCAAAGCAGCCGGCTACACCGCCCATGGCACGGTGCTCACCTGAGCCTGGAAATGCTGGGAGGAGGTACAACCAATGGCTGAGCTGGGTTGAGCTGCGGTACAGGAGCAAATATTCCTTTGGACCCATCATGGAGGCCACACCAAAGACCAGCACCCCCAGAGCTCCTTCCCCTCGGGGCTAAGAGGGTCAGTTTGTCTCTCCACTGAAAAAAAATGGTAAGCTGCAGCACGCAGGAAAAGCTAACTGAATCTGCGGAGGTGATAAACCGGGTCAAGGCCAATGCAGCATTTTAGAAAAGTACTTGACCCAAAGCTCAGCATCAACTCTAAAATGGTGATTATATACTTGACCTCACATGTCATAAGGGTGTCATGAGGATAAAACGAGAGAAGAAACTTCCAAATTCTCGTCCTCCTTCCTCCCTCTCTTCAATCTACCCCACAAACCTATGCAGAAAAAATACACCCACACACCTTTTCCTTGTCTATCACCAGGGGCTGCTTAAAAAAAAAAAAAAGAGGTCACATTGTTCACCTCAAAGAGGCCCTCATCATTGCCACTTAGCTTTGGTGCTTTTCCCCAGTAAGCTTACTCTCCCTCTGCACCGTTCTTCACCTTCCCCTCCACTCTCTGGTCTCAGTGCCCACTCCTGGCCAGGACACAAGCAGTTTTTATAAGCACTGAAGGTTATATGGTATTGGGAGTTCCTTTTAAGAAAAAAAATTACAAACAGAAAATTAAGTATGAAAGTGAATATTTATTTCAAATCAGCAAAGAAAACACACCAAATACTACAGACTTGGGAATCTGGGTCCTTTTTCTTTTGAGATCTCTTTAGACAGTTTACCAGAAATGCTTATTGATTGCAATTTGGTTTATCTTCCTAACCTGGAATACCCAACAGCAGTTCTCAAACCTCAAAGAACCTATGAATATCTGGGGAATTTGGTCAGCTGTAGATCCTGATTCAGTGGGGTCTGGATGGGCTCTGAGAGTCTACATATTTCACAATCCCCAAGGGCATGTCCAGGTGATACTAATATGGTCCAGCCACAAACTTGACACTTCAAATAGCAAGGCTCCTAACTCCCAGCCTTTGCTTGGGCAGGTACAAGTGAAGATTCTGGAAGCTTTAACTTCATTGTCTTAGGCGTGACACCCTCTGTGCCCAAATAAAGGGGCAATTCAAAATGCCAGTCTAAGACCAATGATTCACAGAACCGTATCCCTGAAACAAATAATACATTAGATGTTAATTTTTAAAAAATGTCAGTCTAGGTGTTGAGAAAGTGAATCACTGCAGGAATGGGGTGAAATATTCTTTTCCAATTCTTACTTTCAACACAACTGATAGCAAAACTAATCCCTTTATCAAGCAATAGGTTAGTTATAACAATGTTTGATATACACATTCTGATTTTTACCATATAACTCAGAAGGCATTGAAGGAATTTAGTGGTATTGCTAGAACAAAGTCCTTCCTTTCTTGTCTTATTTCTGTGAAAAGGTTTCTCAAGGATTATATTAATGAAAGTAAAAAATGGGAAAAGTATTGATGCAGAACACTGTCTCATTCTCACAAAAAATACTGAACCACAGATGCTTAAACTACTTGGGAAAAAACCCCCACCATCTACCTCATTAACAGATACATTTCCAGTAACTTTTGTATGTTTAACAATTATGTATTGGATTTTATAATATAATGCATTATGTTATTTTGACCAACTGTATGCGCATGTTAATTGTAAAAAGAAATCAATGCAGAAGAAAAATATTTAAGACTTTAAAGTTTATGGTCACAGGACTTTTTAAAATTTAATTTTGATGTCTACATTTTATTGCAAAGGCTTCTCAAAAAATTGCCAAACATAAAGATATATTATGATAAAATTCTGCTGAAGAAATCAAATGAAAATAAGATTATATGGAGAAAGAACAGCGTAAAATTCATGAATATTTTAAGTGAACTGCTGAATATCAAATTGTGATTGCATGCTGATTCCACTAAGTATATTTTAAAGGACCATACGATGGTTTTTATCTTAATATTTCAAAAATCACAATATGCCTGTGATATTATAGTTTATAATAAGAAATCTATATTTGGTGTTCGTCATCATTTCTGGCACACAGCTCCCCAAACTCTTGGAGTTTCCTAACTGTGAGAGTGACAGAGGTGCCTTTTTTATTAATAAGGTAGCTTTTGGACCCCGTCTAAGGATGGGTACTGATTGCTGGCAGAATCATGTGAACCGAGGGTTGGAAATTTCAATCCCACCTACCCACCCCTCCCCTCCAGGGAGAGGAGAGAAAGTAGAGATGGAGTTCAATCACCAATGGCCAATGACTTGGCCAATCATGTCCCTGTAATGAGGCCTCCGTAAGAACGCAGGACAGGACTCAAAGTGCTTCTGGGTTGGTGAACACATGGTGATTTAGAGACAATGTCATGCTCTGAGAGGGTATAGAAGCTCTAAGCCCTTTTCCACATACCTTCTTGCTCTGCATATCTCATCTATTGGCTGTTTGAGTTCTATCCTTATAGAATAAACCAGTGATCTAGTAAGTTAAACTTTTCTCCAGTTCCTGTGAGTTGCTTCAGCATACTAATTGAAGCGAAGGAGGGGTCATAAGAACCTCTGATTTCTAGCCAGTTGGTCAGAAGCACGGGTGATATCTGGGCCTGTGATAGGCATCTGGAGTGCAGGTGGGGACGAGAAGGGGTTCTTGTAGGACTGAGCCTCTAACCTGTGTAATTCAGTACTAAATCTGGGTAAGTGGTGTTAGAACTGAGTTGAATTGTAGGATGCCCTGCTGGTGTCTGGGAATTGCATGTTAGTGTGGAGAAACCCGTATCCCCACCACATGTTGAAATTGGAGGCAGGACCCAAAAGAATGCAGAGAGAGAGAGAGAGAGAGAGAGAGAGAATGAGATACAGAAATTACTTAGCATTATGATGTGAAAGGCTGTCAACATACAACTGTGACAGAGGTACACATTTCCTGAAACTTGTTAGAGTTTCTGTAAGCTGGTGAGGTTTGGGACTCACAGCAGTCCGCACGGTGCCTCCACCTCTTGTCTCCTGCACTTTACTCCCCCCACCCCCGGTCTGGCCCTGTCTTATCCTCAGCAAAGCAAATCCTTGCCCAAGTCATCAGTGTTTGGCAGTTTATGACTCGAAAGGTCACCAGCCATACTGGATGAAGGGCTCACCCTACTCCAGTATGACCTCACCTTAATCTCCAATGACACTACTTCCAAATAAAATCATATTCTGAAATATTGGGAGTTAGGACATCAACATATTTTTTTTCAGAAAATACAAGTGAACCCAAATAGTGATTGAATATCATGATTTTCTTTAATAAGCTCTCAAAACTCATTCTCTTGACTCCCCAGGTCCTCCTACCTCACTGGACCCTCAGTCTGTCTCCTTTGCTGGCCCCTCTTCTCCAATCTCACCCCTTGGGTGGGCAGCAAAGGCCTCCATTCTGGGTTCACATCTTGCTCTGTAATCTCTTCTCACAGAGGCCATCCATGCCCAATACTTTGCCAATGATCCCTTATCCTGACCTCTCTGCTGAGCCCCAGACCCAAACCCAACCCCCACCTGTCAAGGAACTCTGTTTATCTCACAGACATCACTATCCTGGTGCTTCCCAAGTTAACTTCCTCATACCCACTCATCCGCTCTCCCTCTAGTTCTCTGTGTCTCAGTAAATGCCACCCAAATACCCCCAGGTTTTCTTTTTTAAAGCTTTTATTTATTTGAGAGAGAAATAGAGAACACAAGCAGGCAGAGGGAGAGAGAGAAGCAGGCTCCCCACTTAGCAAGGAGCTCTACGTGGCATTCGATCCCATGACCCTGGGATCATGACCTGAGCTGAAGGCAGATGCTTAACTGACTGAGCCACCCAGGCGCCCCCAAACCACCCCCTCAGTTGCTTATGCCAGTAATCTGATAATCATCCTGGATATCTTCCTCCTTCAAATACATCCCAAGCCCACAGAGCATTCTCAGTTCCTCTCACCAACCCCTAATCCAAGCCACTATCACCACTCTGCTGACAACACTGCACTTTGGGTAAGATCCAAAGTCTACTCAAAGTCTTCAAGATCCCACATGTCATAATTAATTATTTAGACAAATGCACCTGTATGAGACTTCACCGTTAACTGTATTTGATTAAAGCACAGACATTATGAAGTTAAAAGTTTACTGGTAGATTTCAGTCCAGCAGAAACAATAACTCCAATTATTATACTTATAGGGTCCTGTAAGACACTAACCAATTCTGTATCCATTAGAAAATTTACTTCTGTACTTCTCTTACTTTCTGATTATATAAATCTCTGTACCATGAATTATTTTTCTAGTCTTATGATCCTGCCAGTTCCTTCATTAACAAGAATAAAATGTTTGATGTGTGTTTTTCTCTGTATTTGAACGAAAATATTTTTAACTGTCCAAAAACCAGACTTTGTTTGGAGATGGTCAAACGTGTCCAAGTAGACTCTGTGCCAGAATAAATTAAACCATGTCCAAGAAATGCTTCTCATGGGCTTACCTTTTCTAGGCCCCCAGAGGGATTTACCGCCATACTACAACTTTTACTTTTGCTAACTCTGTTTCTTCTCTTTTTTTCTTTAACTTGATGCCAAGTCCTTCCTTTTGCTTTTGGATCTTGGCCAGATTGGGTCCTGGTTCTGTTTTGTGTGGGAAGCAGTGAACTTTTTGTCCCAGTGGTTATGAGTTTGTATGTAGCTGATAGGTTAACAGCAGCAGCTTTGGGAGGATAACGGATGGGAATCTGGTTTCATGGTTTGGCCATTTGGTGAGCTGTGCTGGTTGAGCTGGTGAAGACAAAAGAGCACCCAGTTTGTAATCTTCTCCCTTTTCTTGCCCTATACGTGATCTCGGATGAGGGATAGTTCCTGTGGAGCTAGAAAGGTCAGGAGCCATGTCTGTGTTCAGTCTGACCTCTGAGACCTAGAACTACATGCTCCTTGGATAGCTGTGTGTCCAAACCTGAAAGAGGCGCTTCCCACTCCTAAATATTCTCCTACCACCAGGGGTTACTATCAGATTATAACATGCCTTAAATAACACCAAATCTGTGCCTTATCCTTGACAGTATCAGTGAGGCACACAATACAAACAAAAGGGATTGTTTTTTAAAAAATTTTTTTAAAGATTTTATTTATTTGAGAGCGAGAAACACTAGAGCTAGAGAGGGAACACAAGCAGGGGGAGTGAGGGAGGGAGAAGCAGGCTTCCCGCCGAGCAGGGAGCCCGATGTGGGGCTCGATCCCCGGTCTCTGGGATCATGACCTGAGCCGAAGGCAGTCGCTTAACCAACTGAGCCACCCAGGTGCCCCTAATTTGTTTTTTTTTTTAAGAGCCTAGTTAATCTGACTTCTTTTGTTGTTGTTAATCTGACTTCTTAAATGGTTTATATCAGTTTACTGACCAGAGAACTGACACCTATAAAATTTTTATGTATATAAAACATAAAATTATGTGTTCAATTAAACTAAAACATGATTCTAACGTTTTCATAACAGTAATTGTGTTTTGTAGTATGTCATCTTGAAAATAATCTCTAAGGTACTTAATTTTACATCCTAGGTTACAAGTAAACTATGTTACTTAATGGAGAATCTCTGGATATCAAGATAAATTTCTATGTAAAATAAAATACAGAAACTTGGGTAACAAAGTATTATATATACACACACTACATACACGTGCCAAAGACACACATGCCATAACATATATATCAACACATCCCAAAAGTACAGCCATTCTAGGGGTGCCTGGGTGCTCAGTCATTAAGCCTCTGCCTTAAGCTCCAGTCAAGATCCCAGGGTCCTGTGATCTAGCCCTGTGTAGGGCTCCCCGCTCTGCAGGAAGCCTGCTCCTCCCTCTCCCACTCGCCCTGCTTGTGTTCCCTCTCCTGCTATCTCTCTGTCAAATAAATAAATAAAATCTTTAAAAAAAATTATAGCCATTCTATAGCTTAGAACAACCAAAACCGGGGATCCCGGGTGGCTCAGTTGGTTAAGCGACTGCCTTCCGCTCAGGTCATGATCTCGGAGACCAGGGATCGAGGCCCACATCAGGCTCCCTGCTTGGCAGGAAACCTGCTTCTCCCTCTCTCACTCCCCCTGCTTGTGTTCCCTTTCTAGCTGTGTTTATCCCTGTCAAATAAATAAAAATCTTTAAAAAAAAAAAAAAAAGAACAACCAAAACCCAAATTGTACTGAATCAAGATATCTAGGCATCAGAGTCAAGATGGCGGAAGGCCAGGTGACCACATTTCGGGGAGTTCCCTGAAGAGAGCTGAATTCCAGCAAAAAAAAAAAACACTACAAGACCACCGTGAACACCCATGAAATCAGCCTGAAATGTGATATTTCCCACTTCTGGACCGCCACAAGAGACAAGGAACATCGGCAAAAAGGTAGAAACAAATAAGAGGGTCTGGAGGCTTGCCCCCAGAGACAGGGGAGTGGGGGAGGAAGCCCGCAGAGCTGAACCATTGAAAACAAATACCCCAAAACGAAAGTGCTCTGTGAGTGAGGAATAACAGCAGATTACGGCCTGCATCGGGGCTAGAGAGGAGCTAAACACAGCGGAGCCCGGGGCAAGGCAAGGAGACTTTTTAAAAATTTTTCCCGCCGCCCGGTGACCCCGCACGTCACCACCGGAGCCGCCGCCGCTGCCGGAAAGCAGCGGGCGTGGATTCTATTTCTACGCCACTGCCCTTCTCTCCCGTTTCTCTCCACACCGTGGGCCGCGTGTAGACCCCCCCAGGGAAGACGTTTTTTACAGACTTTCGTGGGACCGGAGAGGCCCCAGGTCCCAGGGCGCAGACAAAGTCGCGCGATCCAAAAGGAGTTGTGGCTTTGAGGTGCGGGAGTGAAACGACAAGCGGGGACGGGGACAGAAATCAATACAACATCTGCACCAGGCCGGCTGTGACAGACTGCCAACCGGGAGGCTGGAAAGAGCCCCTCCCTGTGTAGAGGCTCCCTCTGGGAGGGAGGTCTGGGCACAGACATCCTGCCCCGACTTGACTTCCTCAACTGCTGAAAAAAGACACAAAAGAACAACGCTCCGCTACCAGAGAATTGCAGCCTGATAGTCTGGTTGCCATTGGGACAGGCCTCTAGCAAGGGGGCCGAGAGACGCAGCCTAGGTAGAAGGACTGAAGGGGAACGACACGCCCCGCCCCCAGGAAGCACGCCAGAAGCTCAGGAGGACAACATTCCAAAGCAAAACCCCAAATCGGGGGAAAGGCAATTTATTAAACTCCTGGCACTGACTACAAGTACCAAAAGCCCTACAACTCATTGATACAGTTTTCCACCTCATTTACTTTTTTAAACTTTTTTCTATTTTTACTTTTAAAGCTTCCACTTTAAGCTTAAAAATACATTCTCACGGTTTTTCTTCTTTCAATTTTTAGCCCCC
>PITA01009009.1:0-80545 GCA_004023965.1 Spilogale gracilis
GTGAGAGAGGGAGAAGCAGGCTTCCCGCCGAGCAGGGAGCCCGATGTGGGACTCGATCCCGGGTCTCCGGGATCATGACCTGAGCCGAAGGCAGTCGCTTAACCAACCGAGCCACCCAGGCGTCCCAACAGTGTCTTAATTTCACCTTTTTTCACATTCATTCCCCACCTCCCTCCCCAGAATGAACTTCTCTGTTAAAGTCACAGCTTCTTGATACAAGGATGAGAAAGGACAGTTGAAAAGAACCCAGGCTTGTAGAAATCCTCTTTGGTTTCTGTTTCAAGTGTTTAACGTCTCATGCCTCAGAGATATTTTGCTATTTTAAAAAACTGTGAACATAGGGCATTCTAGGAATAACACAGATATCTATTCCCTCCCTCCCATCTCTTCACTCCTAAGTTTTCTACAGATTCATTAAATTGTGCTTTCATATTTTTTCAATGTCCAGAAATAATGAAAATTATCAAATTCAGAAACTTAGCAAAAGTATCAAAATCTCCCTTTAGTCATATTTCCTCTTGGCAACATATTCTCAGTTCCCCTTTCCCATCTTTCTAATTGGTCATATATTATAAATAGGTTAGCATTTTGGATATTTACATTTTATTCCATCTGGCCATAATTCTTTTTCTTTTTAATTGGGGCAAATTATATTTAATACATTTCATGGCAAAGCACAGCCTGTAATAACATAGGTCTGTCTTTCGGGAGCTCATTGATAGGGTATTATGAACTATAATTCAGATTTGTGAGATGGAATCTTTATAACAACTTGAATCTAGACTTAAGATAAATATATATTTTAAAAAAATTACAAAAATACTTTTCTTTGAAGGTATACAGGGCTGCATTTCCTAAACAGGACAAGATAAGTAGTTTTCTAGATTATAAAATTATTTTGCCCACAAATATGAAATGTTTCATGCATAACCTCATTTATAATACTATTTAATGCATTTCATTTAATATTTCTTTACTAATAATCAAAAAAGGATTGATTAAATTCACATTTACACATTTTCACTTTTGCTCTAAATGGAATTTCCAACTATTAAATTCTAAGGAAGAGAGGATTTCTTTGTTTTAGTCTGTTTATAGGAAACCTTAAAAAACTGAGGACGGAGAAAATCATCAACTTTAGAGTACTGCCTGGTAAGCCCTCAAGTTTGCTGGGAGTTAATGGCTTCTACTCTGTCAAGCAGAAGGAGAAAACTTTCATCTTCAGGAATACAACTGTAAAGAGAAGGAGGAAAATGTGCTTGAAGCTCATTGACCTTTTCCCAATTAATGTTTTGGGTTTTTTTTTTTTTTGTGAACTAACATTAGTGGTGATACCTACTTCAAATGCCTTCCTCTATTATCTTCACAGACTTGTATAAACTAAAGTTTCTCCTGCCAAACTGTGATAATTTCTAATGAATTACGAGCAGAAGTGGTTGGATTCGGTTTCCTTATGTAGAACTATGTGAAATTGCTGATATTTGATGATTTCTTTTAAATTACAAAAGTGGTTCAACCTACTATTACAGAGGATTTCTTATAAAAGAAGGGATCTTCTTAGGGAAAAAATTCTGTAAATACAGAACCTGTCCCTCCAGGTCGATGCTACATTTGTAGAGTTTGAGAGAGCTCTTAGGAATTGAAGCAAGTTAAACGATCTTTTACACCACTGGAGATTTCTTTCCTACTTGACCTTGGTACATTAACCAAGACTTAATGGGCAACCAAATGATCAACCAATCTGTATTTCTCCTTCTAGTACATAAGTATATTATGAAACACTTGGTCAGATATAATACTGAGTGAGATACAGAACTTTACGTCTGTGGTCTTCTCCTGTATGAGGAAAGCAGATGACATTTGTTCTGTCTTGTTCTTGGTGAACTTAGGTGTGCTCTTATTCTGCTCCATTCAAAGTATGTTTGCCACCTTCTTTTTAAAAGATTTTATTTATTTATTTATTTTGGGGGGGGCCACGAGGGAGGGAGAGGAAGAGAAAATCTCAAAGTCTACTTTGTTGTGAGTGTACAGCCAAATGCGGGGCACAATTTCTTGACCTGAGCCAAAACCAAAAGCTCGATGCTTAACCAACTGAGCCACTCAGGTGCTCCCAATTGCAATCTGCTAATGTCTTCCTGGATGTTAAGGGATTAAGTCCCAGCTCTAGTATCTCTAGTATTTGACCAACTTATTCTCCCCCAAGACCACTTAGGCTGACTTCTGCTCTTTGGGGTTTGCAAAATCAAAAAACTTTCCAAAATAATCACATAAGCCAAGGAAGATGCAGTACTTTTAATCAAAAGGACACTTGGTACAGAGTTAAAGAATGCTATATAAGGTAAACCAACAATGTCTCAGGAGTTGCTCAGGGTCTCTTGAGAACTCTGTCTTCTTTCCTGTTGTACCAGAAAAGCAGGACGGGCATCTAGAGTGCAGTCAAGAGAAGGACACTAGGGATGGCACCATGCTTTGCTGGTGGAGTGTTGGCGGACCTGCATTCCCTAGAGCCAGAAGAGCTGGCAAATTTATTTTATGTAAGTCAGCTTTATAGTTTCTTCACAACTGGAGGAATGTTCTTTCAAGGGGCTTGAAATACAGTGGCCCCTCTAATTATTCAAAATGAGGAAACAGGAGAAAATGCAGCTGTAGGCTGACCTCAGACAGGGCTGGTGGACACGATGCACTGCCAATACAACATTCACTGGAGTCATAATTTGGTGCAATAGTTAAGATTGTCTACAAATAAAAGGTTTAAAGAATAAAGACATCCTTTTCCTTTAGTATTATTTTTTTCCTCATACTTCTTCTCTACCCAATTATATTTTTGGATTGAGAGCTATGTTTTTCCTGGTTATGTGGACTCATTTGTTAAAGAAAAGGGTAGGGAAGACATACAGGTATTCAGAATGCTGGATTGCCGTTTGCGTGCGTGCGTGAGTGCGTGCGTGCCTGTGTGTGTGATAAGTATGTAGGTACTAACATTTTAAACATGGCTTCTGAACTCTGTTGAGATTCATACTGTTTTGCTGGTGATCACACCTTTTTTTCTAGTACTTTCAAACAAAAATACATGTTGTCATCCTTTGCGGGAGCTGGTTACTTTTACGGTTTCTCTTCCCTTTTTTCATTTTAGCCAGTTCATGTAATGAAAAGGCTTTATTTTCTGTCTCTATTTCCTTACAGAAAGGCAGATGCTGATGTTTATAAACTTATAGGGTCTTGTGTGGTCTTGGTCAATACCTTTCTTCAAGCAAGACACCTGTTTTCCTGACTATCCTTCATTAAAGAAGTTGAATTACTGTCTTGCTGCCGGGCTGCCCCTGGGCAGGGGTAACAAACCCCCTTTTATAGCTGTGTTCAGTTCAGTGGGGTTCACCAGTATTTCCCAAATAGGATCATTTTGTCAGAAACTGTTGGCTGAATAAAAATGCAACTCTCTTTTCATAGCAGCCAAGCTTAGTTTTCTGAAAATTATTTACTTTTATAAGAATCCAGATTCATGTTTCCTGATAAGCTATGCTGGGTTTTAAAATATTTGCCATCAAAGTGACCCAAATTCAAGATAATAATTTTTTATTTTTAATTCTATCCCCACATAAATATGTCTTTTGTACATACTGAGCTGCATGAGGTAGAGAAAAGACCCCAGATCTTGACAAAAAGAAGCCCCTTACAAATAAAAGGCTTACAAAAAAGGCATTTTAACCAACCAAATGGAAGGTGCCATTGCCCAACTGTGATTCTCCCAGGGAAACTTGTATTTGTTAGATTCACTCTCTTGAAAATGACATTAAGGTGGGGGGGGGTGCACATCCTTAGTAGTTCAAGTAGGGCTTAGCTCTTGGCATGATTAGTAAAATGGGTTTTCCAACACATTTATTTTGGGAACTTTTTTCACCCATGAGTCTTTTAATCTGATTGTCAGACCCTTCCCTAATTTCATTGTTCTGTGTTTTTTCTCTTTTGAGGATGCTATTGTGTAAAATTTACAGGCACATTACTCAGCCTGGCAAATGGGGGGGTGGGAGGGAATGACCATTTTCTGACATTCACTTTTTATGGAGATTTGCTTGTTGCCCTGCTTGACTACACTGGCATTCTCCCTATCCGTCACTTCATAGTGTAACGTCTAAGGAATACTTCATTCTAAAAGATGATATTTTATCCAAACACCTTCTTGGTGTAGCTATGTAAACAAAACTTTAGGGTCTATGCCATGATATGCTTTTGATATAAGAGCCACTCTCCTTATTTTTGTTTTCCTTTATCACGTTAAATGCTTTTTTTCCTCCCTGGTAGTGACTTCCTCTACTGAGACTAAAATGGAAAGTCTTCTATATCTTCCTTCTGAACCCAGGTTCACTTGACTGAATATAGACAAAAGAAGACTCATGAGTTCACATAGAACCTGTGTTGTGTATGACTAAAAAGAGTTTTCTCTACCTAGTGTAGACCCCATGAGTGTTATCCACCAATGGCTCTACCTTTCCCTCAAACTCTCTCAGTCAAACTAGTCTGGTGTCCTATCTTTTGGCTCAAGGGATTGGCCATTTCTGCTCCTCTCTATGTCCATATGTTCACCTTCTTATCTTTCCATCCTCACCTAAGTGTTACTTCATCCACAAAGCCTCTCCTGAGCCTCCTTGTCCCCCCACATGAAAATAATCTCTTCCTTTTCAAATTCTTAAACACTTTGTCTATGCTTCTCTCTTATGCCTCTGAGCATCTTCTCTTTGTTCCTATAGTTATTTGACTGCATGGTTTCCATATTAAAAGATAAGGTGTTCAAACAGGAACCACATCTGATTTTCTTTGTATCTGCTCTGGTCTCTGGCACATCTGACATATAGGAAGTACCCAGAAATACCCAATGTTGATGAAGAAATCAAAAAAGGAGCAAGTGAGACCTTCCTTGGATCATAGCATTAGGCTTGATTAACCATTAAGAGATGGATTAGGCGTGTCTGGGTCACTCAGTGGTTTAACGCCTCTGCCTTCAGCTCAGGTCATGATCTTAGGGTCCTGGGATCAAGGCCCGCATTGGGCTGTCTGCTCAGCAGGGAGCCTGTTTCCTCTTCTCTCTCTGCCTGCTTGTGATCTCTCTCTCTCAAATAAATAAAATCTTTAAAAAAGAGAGAGAGAGATGGATTAGAATCAGCTATCTTTATGAAGTCTTGTGAAGCAGGAATGGGCTTAACCCATAGGGGAGGGATTCTGGCTCAAGAAAATTCAAGGTATGGAAGCAAGTCAGTCAAGATCTAGGATCCTTTACTTGAGAGGCTTGGAATTTCCTCCCTTCAAGTTTTTAAGGTAGGCTTTGGAGCTAAAAATGTGGGTAGGTGGGACAGGAGTGGGGGAATTAGAAGAACTCTCTTCTGGATTTGTTGTTGATTCTAGGAAAATAGTCAAAGGCACGGATTTACGCAAATCAAAAAAGAGGGCTCCCAGAAATGAATGGGAAGGTTAATTCCACTTTGGAAAGATAGCATGTGTGCTCTCTTGAACATTAAATAAAATGAATAGTAAAAATTATTAATCACATCAGAATAGTATCCCGGTTGTAGAATAATGCTATTGGCCCCAACTCCTGAAGCTTCTCAGAACACGTCTTGAAAAACCACCTACTCAAGAAAATGTACTTTGTTGGGAGGATGCTCAACTTTGGCCTTCTTGGGAGGATGCTCAACTCTGGATTCCGTATGTAAAATCTCTCTGGTCATCAGTTCTTTTTTTCCAGGAGTCTCTACCACAGTCATATCTTTGATTAGACGCATTTATTTTTTTTTCTCAAACTATCATGTTGGTGGAATTGTTATTTTCCCTAATTCCCCAATTCCTGGTCTTTGAGTCCTCCCCATAACTTGTCTCCCAACCAAACACTTCTAGGTCCAGGTCCTACTTCCTTACCACTTTCCCTGAGAGTAGGAACTGGCTCTGACTTATCTTTGTATTCTCAAAGTGGCTAAGCCTGTGCTTCGAACAGGGAAAGTCTTGGGCTCTGGCTTCATGAGGGTCTAGACTATGCCTCATTCACCTTTGTGATCCCAGCGCTCAATGTTGAGCTCTTATAAACATGTGTTGAATTATGAATGAATGAAAAGCAATGTAGTTCCAGGAAGGAAAATACAGTTCATCCTGTTTCCAGTTCCTTTTGAAGTATAGTTGACACACAAAGTTACATTAGTTTCAAGTGTAGAAAGTAGTGATTCCATAACTGTTTACCTTATGCTCTGCTCATCACAAGTGTAGCAATCCTCTGTCTCCATATGGTTAACATTGACTATACTCTTATGCTATACCCTTTGTCTGGGTGATTTAGTCCATAATTTGTTTCCAATTCCCTTTCTAAAAGAGACAGTAAGGAGTCAAATGGATGGTTAAAATGTTAACTCTTCTTTTGTCTAGTTAGATCTTGGGCTTATCACTATTCCCTGGATTTCATTTTTTTCCTTTCATAAGAAAAGGAAATTAAGTCTTAGATCTAATTGTGTGGGGGGAAGTAAGGGAGGGAGGGAGAGAGAGAGAGAGAGAAGGATAGGAGGAAAGAGAGGGAGAAAAAGAGAGAGGCAGAGAGAGAGGGAGAAAGAAAGAGATTTTCCTTGGGTAAAGAGAAATAATCTTTCTCACAATTAGTCTTCATTTATATAAATTACCACAAGGTGATACCAAGGCCAAGAACAGTTCAAGTTTAGAGTTCAAAGAGGTCCTTTTATCTCCTCAAACTTAAAGAAGGATTGATTTATGTTTGCAGCCTTGACTTGGCTCTACAATCTTGAGATCTAAAAATGATAAATCACATCAGCAACCAAACTCATCCTTTATAGTTTACAATGTACTTTTGTTTGCCAGCTTTTTTCTTTTGTTCTGCCCCTAGTTCTTTCTTTCTTTTTTGCTACAGATATTTTCCAAGCACTTTCAGTCTTTAATCTTTTCATTGGAATTTGGAAATACCATATGAGGTAGCCTGGGTAGATCTGGTTATTATAATTTTTAGTTGCCTTTTGGCTTTAGAATTATATAGTCTTTTAAATTAAAAATATATTTTTGCCATGAAAACATCCTAATCAGCCTTGGCTTAGAACCGTAGTTTGCTTCTCACTAGTTGAATGACCTTTAGCAGATCACTTGATCTTTCTTGCTCCCTCCCCTGTAAAATGGAGTTAAGAGTGGGAGCTAATATACAGGTTTGCTGTGAGCATTAAATAATTATTATTATTAATCCTTATAGAACACATGTTGTGCCCAAATAAGCAAATGCTAAGCTAAAAAACCATTACTATTTGATTATTTTTTTTGACAAGGGGGGGTGGCACCTCCATATTCTTTCCTAAAGTCTTTTAGGTTGCAGGCATTGTTGGTTTTTGATAATATTGGAAGTAAAAGCTCTCAGTTCTATGAATTTTAGGTTTAATATTGGTGTTGGGTTTGAGAGTTTTAACTCAGGCTCCTTGACTACCATTCTTCTGGAATTTTTTTGTTCCTGTTTTCCTTTTTTCTTAGAGTCGCTGTTAAGCAGAAACTCAGAGCCAACCCACTTTAAAGAGTTGGCTCTCTCATGCCATTTTCAAGACTCATGCAGGCTTTGTCTTTGGGCATTTCTATATCACTGTCTGTACCCTGGGTCACGCCTGAAACAGGAAGAAGTTCAAAAGGGTCCTTTTACTTTTTCAAAGATCATGGTCTCCTTGATGACACAGTGTTTCTTGGCTGGCAGAGATCCTGATGCTTGTCCAAAGTACAGTCTTGGCCCACTTATCTGTGTATGATCCCTAAAGAGCATTGATTAAAAAGTTTTAAAAATGCTAGTAGAGTTATGTGGAGCAACGATGAAAGCAGCAAAAGGCGTTTCTACTGCAGTCATTACTGGCTCAGGCCAGGACCCTCCCCTTGTTACTCTGCATGTGGCCATCAGAGCAGGAGCACCAGCAGCACCTGGGAGCTTGCAAGAAATGCAGTGTCTCTACCTGACAACACACCTAATGAATCGGAATGACCAGACTCTACATTTTAACAAGTTTCTCAGGAAAACCTATGCTCAGTACAGTCTGGAAAGTAACTGTTCGGATATACATGTCCTCAGTCCAACCCAGTGGCAAGCCAGGCCTAAAGGATACAATGGCAGACTGGCTGTGCTCACCAGATTCATTCTCATATTGACTATTAGTAACTCACCTGTTCCTGAGCTGGTTTCATTTTATTCTGTTTTGATACCTGTTCATTGTCTTTCCATTCATGCCATTTTGGCAAGGCACTCAAATTAAACTTTGGGGATGCTTGACTCCTCTGCTTTGCTCACCACTTAACAATAAGGATGATTTTCCTGCAGACTGCTGGTCCTGAACCCCCCATGTCTATCTGTGTTCAGGAGCAGCTCCATTAGGCAATCCTTCACTACTTCCCTACTCAAGCCATAGTCAACAGGACCTTTCAAAATGTATGTATTAATAAGTGTGTGTGTGTGTGTGTGTGTGTTGTGTGTGTGTAGTGCAGATGTAGCCACATATACTGTTATACTGAGCCCCAAAGGAAAAGTACAGATATTAGTGAGACAATTTATGAATATGAGATAACTATTTTAAGAAATGGTAGCTCTTCTGTGCTGACTAGACCTACTTCTTCAACATGGGTGTTATATTTGCCATACATAATTTTTATTAAATTGGATTTCTATGGCTGATGTCCTTATGCAGAGTTTTTAACATTTGATTCTGTTTCTCTTAACTCAAATCAAGGCACGGGGGCAGATACAACTTTTAAAGATTTTATCTTTTGGGGAGAGGGGAGCTTTTGAATTTCTTCTATATTGATTTTTTTTTTTTTGCATGCACAACAAAATACCAAAAGGAAATAAGTTCAGTGCAAAGAAATGAGGAGCACAATGATCTTGGATGTTTTCATTTTGAAATATTTTTTGAAATATTTTTTGAAATATTCTTCCTTCCTTTTGTAAGGTTTCATAGTGAAATAACACCCTTGTCAAAATGTCTAAGTGCTCCAATAATAGGTGATGGAGAAATGGTGACAGAGAGAAAACAGGGGCTTCTAGCTCACGAATATAGCATTCATGCAAAGCTTTCCACTCTTACCTCCTCCACAAGAGTACAGAAGAACCACAATCTTGATGAAAGCAAAAATGACTGTTAATAATGTCCACTTTCCCTGAGAGAGACTTTCAACTTTAATGTTATTAAAAGTGAGAACTTCACCTATTTTTAACTTTCTCTTTCATTACCAAGGTTGTTTGAACATTGGTAGGAAAAAAAAAACAAGAACCTAGTAATACCTATTTTATGTTAACATGTGCTAATGAGCTTAGAAAATTTTCTTCCCTCTAGGTTGGAAACCTTGATATATAAAGAGAAAAAAAGTTAGTATTAATGATGGTTCAGATGTCTGTCATTTAATTAGAACCAGGGGATGTCATGTGATCTGGTACTCCCATTAAGACTTAGCTGCTTTCGGGTGCCTAGGTGGCTCAGTGGGTTAAAGCCTCTGCCTTTGGCTGAGGTCATAATCTCAGGGTCCTGGGATGGAGGCCCTTGTCCGGCTCTCTGCTCAGCAGGGAGCCTGCTTCCTCTTCTCTCTCTCTGCCTGCCTCTCTGCCTACTTGTGATCTCTCTCTGTCAAATAAATAACTAAAATCTTAAAAAAAAAAAACTTAGCTGCTTTCCTGTCCTTTGCTCCCAGTGCATGAGTATGTGATTGTAGATTGTATTTGGATTAAATAAGATAATGGTAGAAAAATATTTGCAAATTGTACATTGTGCTGTAATGTTATTCTGTCCTGTAAAATTGAGCATATAATCTGATGAAGAAATTTAAACAAATGCCCTACTAGCTGATGATGGCTTAATATATAAACTGTCTAGGTAAAAGTTGCCTTGTGACTGACGAGCGCCATCAACTGTGTTAAAGAGATTAATATGGGCTTTCCTTTGCACCAAGGCACTGTGTGCAGGGTGGCTTTTTATTCAGGGTGGCTTGCCTTCTCACCCCTGAAAACGGACCTCTGGGGGCTTGCTTGGCTCTACCCCAGGAGTCGAGGGAGCTGGCTGGTGCGCGCCCATGGCATTGCCTGAAACCATGCGGCCTTTCAGAGGACTTTCTTTGCCCTGGTGAGAGGGCTGGCATTTTCCCAGAGCCAGAGCTTCAGGATTCTGCTTAGAAGAAGTCATTTCATCCTCTAAAGTTTTCTAAGGTATAAAAGTAAGTTACAGTTGAGAACTGTGCCATCCGGGCTAGCCCCATCTAGCCGTGGCTGGCTACTGAGGATTTGAAGTATGTCCAGTACCAATTGAGGGGGGCATTTAGTGAAAAATGCACCGTGGATTTCAAAAGCTTAGTAAAAAGAGAGAGACTGAAGGAGAGAGAGAGGGAGAAAGTATGCAGATGATTTCTCTAGTGGTTTTTTTTATGCTGATTAATGTTGAAATGATATTTTAGATATATCTAGTTCCTTACTCCATTCAGGTAGCTTATAAACAACTATTTTTTTTTTTCTCTCCCAGTCCTGGAGGTTGGGAAGTCCAAGATCAAAGCACTAGCAGCTTCGGTGTCTGGTGAGGGCCCATTTCCTGGTTTGTAGATGACAGTTTCTTCACCATAACCTCACGGAAGGGTCAAATGAGCTCTCTGAAGTCTTTATATATAAAGGCACGAATTCCATTCATGAGGAGCTCTGCCCTCATGCCTAATTACCTCCCAAATGCTCCCTTGAGGATTAGGTTTTGATATATGAATTTTGAGAAAGCATGTTCCTTCTATAGAATTGGGTTAGATGAAAAATGTTATTAAAATCCATTTTATGGGGCGCCCGGGTGGCTCAGTTGGTTAGGCGACTGCCTTCGGCTCAGGTCATGATTCCGGAGACCTGGGATTGAGCCCCACATCGGGCTCCCTGCTTGGCGGGAAACCTGCTTCTCCCTCTCTCACTCCCCCTGCTTCTTGTGTTCCCTCTCTAGCTGTGTTTCTTGCTGTCAAATAAATAAAATCTTTAAAAAAAAAATCCATTTTATTTTGTTTTTTTACTTTTAGAAATATGGCTACTAGAAAACTTTAAATTACAAATATATCAGAAAAGCAGAGAGGACAAAAGTGGCGAGGAAATGAAAAAATCTATTGGTCAAAGGTCATTTTGCCATTCTCACTCGGACCAGCAGGATTATACCAACTGTGTGGTTCCTTTCCATGAAGTAAGAGGATATAAGCCATAGCTACAACATGGCAGAACATTTCTGGTGGACACAGAGTCCTTGAAAAGGAAGTAAGTTGTTGTCGCTCCTATAAATGTAGAGTTGAAAATCTCTTCAGCTGGAGAAGATACAGGCGACAAATGGAAGGAACCTACAAGGATTTGTGATGCTGAGATGCTCTGAAAGCTTCAAACATACCCAACTCAGCAGCACATCTTATGAAGTTCTGTCTCTCAGCAAGAGAGGCAGAGTGAGCTGAGGGACTTGCACAGAACTCAAAGAGGCAGGGGTGAGTGCCTGCCTGAGTTTCCTTAGCATTCTCTGTGAGCTCACTGGATCAGCCTCTTTTTTTTCTCACACTCATAGCTTTTTATTTTCTTTTCTGTAGTTTCCAGACTCCACATTTCCTCCACTTTTGGAAATGGGTACGTTTTCCTACCTCTCTTCTCGTATTCCTGGTGTTTTTCACTGAGTGTCTACAGTCACACCTGTGTGTGTTTTCAGTCCCTTAGCATATTCACCTCAGCTGGACGACATGAGTACTGAGTCTCAGAGAAACTTTTCTGGACCACCTCCTCTGACACCCTCAATCTAAAGGAAGTTTTCAGTACAATCTCATTTCCCCTTTTCCTTTTGTCATAGTTTTTATTATAATTTGTGATGATATATTCATGTGATTAATTGTGATGTCACCTTTCCCACTGGATTTTAACTGTAAGATGGAATCTGCTTTTTTTTCCTCTGTGGTGGTCCCATGCCTGATATGTATTAGGCACTAAATAAATATTTGTTGGATGGATGGATAGACGGATGGAAGAGTGGATGGATGAATGGATGGGTGGATGGATAGATGGATGGATTTATCATGAGGAACTCTCTCTCTCTCTCTCTCTCTCTTTTTTTAAGATTTTATTTATTTATTTGACAGAGAGAAACATAGCAAGAGAGGGAACACAAGCAGAGGGAGTGAGAGAGGGAGAAGCAGGCTTCCTGCTGAGAAGGGAGCCCGATGTGGGGCTCGATCCTGGGCCTCCGGAATCATGACCTGAGTCGAAGGCATTTGCTTAACCAACTGAGCCACCCAGGTGCCCCGAGGAACATTCTTAATATCATTTTTCTTATGATACTAATTCCATTTTGGTACTCTTCTTTTTTCCCCCTTTTTCTATTTGAGGATTGTGTGTGTGTGTGTGTGTGTGTGTGTGTGTGTGTGTGTGTGTGAAAAGGAAGGCACAGCACAGGCCAAGTGATTTTGCCATTGTTAGTTGACACCCATGGGCTTGTCCCTTCCTTGTTGTTAGTCTTCTTTTTGCTTGGAACACAACTTAAGCACCATGTTTGTTATCTAGAATGATTCATTCCCACCTTCCCTTGTTCAAGATGTTGGGTTTTTGGGCTTTCATTGTTGTGGTTTGGTTTGGTTTGGTTTGGTACTGATCTAGTCCTCTTTGTTTTCATTATGGGCTTATATTATCTGCATTTTATCCTTTATCATTTCCTTCTTATATGGAAATTATTATGTTTATTTAAAAATTATTTTAAATGTCCTATTTGTCTTCTGAAAGGAGTTTAGAGTCCTTTAGAACTAAGAATCTAAATTCCTTTTAGTCCTCTGCAATAGGAACATACCTTTTTTTAAAAAAAAATACTTTAGTTTGTTTTTTAAATGTCTAAGACCAATGTTGAATTATACAGTAGTGCTCCTGACTTGCTTTTTAATCAAAGATGATTTCATAGTGTATTGGTTTTCCATTGCTGCTATAACAAGTTACTCCAAATGTGGTGCCTTAAAACAACATCCACTTATTTTCTTACAGTTCTAGAGGTCAAGGTCAGGAAATTAGTTACACAAATGTGGTGCCTTAAAACAACATCCACTTATTTTCTTACAGTTCTAGAGGTCAAGGTCAGGAAATTAGTTACACTGGGCCAAAGCCAGCGTGTCAGCAAAGCCAAACTTCCTCTGGCTCTAGAGGAGATTCCATTCCCTCGCATTTTCCAGCATTCTAGTGGCAGCCTGCATACCTTAGCTCGTGGTCCCCCTGAGGCCAGCCCTGTGGCATCTTGCTTCAGTTGTCACATTGCCACCTTCTGTGTCTTCTTCTCTGCCTTCCTCTTATAAAGACATTTGAAACTACACATTTAGAGCCCATCCAGATAAACCAGGACAGGATGACCTCTCCATTTTAAGATCCTGAACTTAATCACACCTGCAAAGTCTCTTTTACCATATAAGGTAACATTCACAGGTTCTGGAGATTAGGATGGAGCTATCTTTGGGGACCATTATTCAACCTACCACAATGAGAAAAACAGAAGACCAAATTTTAACTTTGTATGATACAAGTTTATATAGGCAAGAGATTAATTATATAACATGGGTAAATAAAACAAAATAAGTGGTGTATATATTTCAGAGTATTAATGGTGGCTTTCTGTGGTTTGTGGGTAATTTTTACCCACTTCTTAGTTTTTGCTTATCTGTATATAAAATTTTTTTACAATGAATATGTGTTTTATTTATAATAAGAAAAATGTGAGTAATATTTACTCTTCAAAATAGAGTCAGAATAAAAAAATTAATCTCTCCTTAATTTAAATTTGACCTGACACTCAGGATAAACTTTTGTCGGGGAGGAGATAAAGAGTATTTATGGGGTACCTCTTTTGATTTTAAATATAATTATATTGCTTATAAAAAACAGTTCATTTCTTTCTTCTGTCTTTAATTAGAAGAAAACTTTGGAAGAGAGAATTATCTCTAATAATTTTTATTTTTATTTTTTCATATTTTCTAAGAGGAAATTTCAAAATCACCAAATATATTTTTTCTTTCCAGTATTCATAATTTTTTCCTTTTTCTTTACTTATTGAATTGGCAAGGAATTCTAAAATAATTTTGAATGCTAGTGATAAAACCAGGAAGACTTCTTACTCTTCTACTTAATGAGGATATTTCTGTTATTTCCTCATAATTTCTGAAACTGTATATATTAGTGAGATAAATGTTATTCATGTTAAGAAATTTTTTTTAACTTATGAAGAATCTTTTATCAGGAATAGATATTAAATTTTGTTAAGACTTTTTAACCATCTATGAAGCTGACATTATGGTTTTCTTATTGTGTTTTCTTTCTTGACCTACTGATGGAATAGATTACCTTAGTAGATTTAGGTTAAATATTACTTGAAAAAGAACTAATTGTTCTTTTATATGTTTGTGTATTTAGTTTGTAAATAAGGTATTTAGAATTTTTGTGTCTTTGTTCATAAATAATTTTGTTTCATAGACTTTTTTTGGATATGTGATTACTTTATTAAGATTTATTTATTTTATTCTCAAGCTTTGAAATAAAGAGAATTAATCTTTTTTTTAAAGCAATGTAGAATTCTTTTTTTGTTAAGATTTTATTTATTTATTTGGAAGAGAGAGATCACAAGTAGGCAGAGAGAGAGGAGGAAGCAGGCTCCCTGCTGAGCAGAGAGTCCGATGGGGGCCTGGATGCCAGGACCCTGAGATCATGACCTGAACCGAAGGCAGAGGCTTTAACCCACTGAGCCACCAGGCTAAAAAAATTATTATTTATTTAGCCACCAGATAAATTATATTTTCTGTTTGTACAGTATTAAATTGTATAATTTATAAAATTGTATATTCAATCATTTTTAATAAATAGATTAATCAGCATCTTTATTTCCTTGCTTACTCTATTTTATTTTTTAAAATTTCTTTTATCTTTTCTTTTTATCTGTCAAAGACAGTTTTGGTATTTTTGAAATATAATCATATTTGTCATTTTTCTCTTTGTATTTCTAACAATTTTTACTTTAAATGTGTCAGCGAAATATTTGATATATACACTTCATGAAAATTATAAATATAAAATATGAAATGATGGTCTCTTGAATTTGTCTGGTACTCAATGTTATCAGATATCGATATTATAGTCAGGCTTTGTGTGCATTTACATAATATTTCTTATATTTTTTTGCTGGTTTATTTTAAGATGTGTTGGTAAATAACAGATATTAGGGTTTGTTATTTGACCCAATCTGAGAATCTTTGAGTAAAGGTTATAACCCATTTACATGTTTTTGTTAAAATGAATATATTTTACATATATTTTTTGTCATTTTGTTCTATTAACTCTTTTTTGTACTTTCTTCTTACATTTTAGGTCATTTTCTATATGTGGCATATAGTTTCTTTTAACTTCTCCACTGTTTTGAGAAGTATATAGTTTATTTGAAATTCTACAAATCATTAGTTTCGACTTCTTCTGGCTTGTTTTCAAGTAAATCTGCAGATAAGAAGGAAGGACTCAGAACATTTTGTAAGATCCTGCAATTTCATTGTTGCCAAGTGCTTTACTTTAGTCATGTCTGTTAAAGTCCATCACAACCCTGTGCAAGAGATACTTTTTGACCATTTCACAGATGAAAGAACTGAGCCTCAGAAAAGTTAGATAATTTGCTTCTCATTGAATGACTTCAAAGTGATCCTGTCCAACTCTTCTTGGCTTCAGAGCCCTTGATCCTGGGGCTACAGGACTCTGAGACTGAGATTTGAGTCTTGCTATTTTTGGAAGATACCACCCCTAGTTTGCTGCATCGGTTAATGGCATGGGAGGAACTTCCTGTTCTCCTGGGAGGGGGAGCATCTCTGTGGGTGGAGGAGGGATGGTAACAAGATTCTTCCTACTTCCTGTCTTCTGAGTCTCACTGAATTTGTTACAAGGAATATAAGTTGTTGCTGCTTTTAGAAAACTGGGACTTTCCCATCATGGTGGGAACTGGAAGGAGAGCTTCATTCCTGTCTTCACCACTTTTGAGAATACTGACATTGGTTTCAAGTCCTTGCCTCTTCAGAATAATTTTCTTATTTGTCTCACACTCAAGTGTATTCCTGACTATTATTCTCCTCACAAGCCAAATATGTGGAAAGGTATTTCTTTGAGAGCATGTACAGCGACTTTTAGTGGAGAGTGGGAGGGGGAAAACCATTTCTATTAGGCCCCACTGTTCTCCACCTCATAGGAAGGGAAACGGGGCCGTGACAGAAACCTCTTCTGTCCGTACAGTGAGCTGGTTGACTCCTGCGGCCCACCCCCCAGAAATTTCCCTGTACGCTGCGGCAGAAAACTACCTGTCATTCAGTTCCTCCTCTGGCGGACAAAACTGATTTTAATCCTGCCTGGCAACTCCCCTCTCTTGGCTGTTAGTCCTGTTAACCTAATGGTTTACTAGTAAGTAATTGTAATGAGTCCAACAGGGAGCTCATGACCCTTTGGTATACGTGACCCCGAGTGTGAGCATTACACCAGTCTCTCTCTTTCTCCACTATAGATCAATACCTTTGCAGTGAGCTGACAGGCAGGTGTGCGGCTCCAAGAGGAACATGGGCACCCTACACCTTCAGTTCCTCCCGCAATAAGGCCTTCTGGAACTGACCTCTGAGTTCAGATCAGAACTGAAGAATGAATTCAGGCCAAATGGCTGGGGATGGGGCGGGCAGCACAGAGAGGCCGATGGGAACACGGAAGAGCGTTTTGGATCGGGACTGTGGGAATTCCTGAGCAGTAGGAGACACTCTTGACAGAAGGTAGAGTCCACCTAGGTATATACAACAATGTGTTCCCGTGTCTTTGTATATACAGAGGAAATGATGATCGGTGTGAAATCTTATCTTGAGAATTTTGAGATGAAAAGGTTTCACTTACTTGTGGAGCATAAGGAGTAACACGGAGGGCATTAGGACAAGGAAAGGAAATGTGAACTGGGGTAAATCAGAGGCAGACCAAGCATGAGAGACTGCGGACTCTGAGAAACAAACTGAGGGTTTGGGAAGCGGGGGTGGGGGGATGGGTGAGCCTGGTGGTGGGTATTGGGGGCATGTATTGCATGGAGCACTGGGTGTGGGGCATAAAGAAGGAATCTTGGAACACTGAAACAATAAAATAAAAAAAAGAAAAGGCCCTCTTTTTGAAGGGATCCTTCCTTCACTGATTGATTCACTCATTTATTCATTCACTGGAAACCTTCATGAAGTGCTTGTCTTGTACCCTCCCGAGTCAGGCTTGGCCCTCTGGGAGGCTGGACTGTGCTCCATTTCCCACTCTGTGCTGTGTGTTCGGCTCACCAGGTGGACCTTAGTCGAGAGGGGTCACAGCAGAGAGAGAGCACAGTCTCAGAGGCAGGCGTGGCTTCCAGTTCAAGGGCATGAGACTTCACTGAGTGGTCCCTTGCTCTGCAGACGTGTCCTTCCTCCCACGGCAGGGGAGGCTTGTGGAGTAGAAGTAAGAATTTTAAATTCCTTTTCCCAACAATTTTCTGATGAAAACAGTCAATGGGTCAGTCTCCAAGGAGTAGGCTGCCCAGCTTGGTGATGCCTTGGCATACTGGGGCGGACTTCTCTGTGCACGCTGGAGGAGGGTGAGTCTGAAGGGTGCCTTTTCTAGAGGGGATACCCTCAGTCTAGCTGGTGGAACCGGGAGAGCTCAAGTGCCACGAGGTGTCACAGGTGCTCTGACAGCAGGCTGTGGAAAGTGTATGGGAACACAAAGAAAGGAGGGTGACTCTGCTTGGCGTGGCCAGAAAGGGAACAACTCTTAAGCACATAACAAATGTTACACCAATCTGAAATGGCACTATAATGCCTTTCCAGGCCCCACATGTGGCTGTGATGGCGCAGCCAAACTTCAGGCCTGTGGCCCAGGCCACACAGGGGTGGACAGACTCATGAACAACAGTCCTACACAAAAGGGCTCCTTGCCATGAGAAAGGTACCCAGCCCACCAGAGAGGTGGTGCCTTCCATGCAGCTCAGGGCAGTAGAGAGCGCTGGCAGCCAGGGGGAAAGCAGGGCTGAACTGACTGCCCAAACGCTCAGCCTGAGCCCTTGCCTTTGGCCTCCCCATCACGCGGTGGAAGCCCTCTTCCTTCTGGGGCCCAGGTTTCAGTCATCTTCAGCCCTCACCCAAATCCACGCTTCCACGGCCAGCTGAGCAGAGGCTGCGGATCTTGTTCACAGCCCCTCCCTGGGCTCACAAGCCACAGCCTGCTCAGGGCTCGTTCCTGTGCTCGCTCTCTAGCCTGGTGGAATATGCTGTTCATAAAAGAGTGTCCAGAACTTCAGGATCTGGCCTTGGGCCAGGTACTTAAGCGCTGTAGGCCTCCGCTCCCTTACTGGTAAGGGGTGGGGGGGGTGGTACTCGTGCTACTTCATGGGTCAGAAATGAGATAAGAAATGTAAAAGGCTTAGCTTCGGAGGCTGGCATAGAGATGCTCCTCAAACTGAAGATAAGTCATTAATGAGTAGGGATGATGGTCTGGGGGGAACATATTAAAAAACCCGCTCTCAGCTACACTAACCGTTAGCAATGATCAGGGTCTTAATTAACCATGTCCCAGGAAGGCATCATTCTCAGTTCTTTCTGGGCGTTACCTCGCTTCCTCATCACAGTGACTCTATCATGATGTTCATTTTCACATGCCAGGGAGCTGAGGCCAAAATAGATGAGGCAAAGTGCCAGAGTTCACGTAGCCAGTGAGTGTGTGGAATCAGGATTTGAAACCAGTTAGTCTGACTTCACGGCCTGCGTGCTGACGCCTGGGCTCGGCAACTTGTGAGGGCTGTGTGTTTCTGGGGCTGGGGAATCTACATTTGTCACCACACCTTATTTGATTAGGAAGCATCTAGTCCGTAGGCCATGCTTTGAGAATCACTGTGAAGGCTGTTCTGTCTCCTTCCCCCTCCGCCTCTAGCATCCCGTAAGGCTCATGGAGCTGACTTCCTGTGACCCACTTCCCGCTGTTGCCTCTCGTGCGATTACCAGTGCCCCAACAAGTGCTCCACAATAGTTCATACAAAGGCTTCTGGGAGTGTGGGTTGAAAACTCTGTCCATGACCAGAACCTGGAGTGTCTTTCTTTCTGTATTTTTTTCTGTTTACAATTTGCACTCCTTTATATGCTCTAGCCTTCAGGGTTCCCTGCTTACCCCTTCCTGTCTTGCTTTTTCCTTTTGGAGGAGAATTCCTTGCTGTTTACCTATTCTATTTACTTAGTACACCTGAGGAAGGAGAGCAAGAGGGAGGGTGGAAGGATCCTTAAAGACCCTGCTGGAATTTCTTCCTATGGTGAAGATTGTCACCAAAATGTTGTTTGTGGGTTCATTTTCCTCGGAACACTTGGAACATTCCATTTCCTTTGAATACTGGGATCCCTTTTCTCCTAGGGCTTGGTATACAGATGTGGCCATGGGAGGGAATGGAGGAGGGCTTCAAGGGTCCTGTCAAGTCCCTTAGGAAACTGGATTGAGATACAACAGTTGAGGAGGCTGATAAAATCCCTCTGTCTGATCACATTTCTTTCTTATTTAAAATCTATTGGTCTCAGGGTCGTGAGTCCAAGCCCTACATTGGGTGTTAAGGTTACTTAAAAAAAAAAAAAAAAATCCATTAATGGTTTCCAGTTATCTTCATACCTAGGAACAAGTCCAAAAGTCCTTTCAAGGCCTCCAGAGTCGTATGACAATTGGCCCTACCTACCTCTCTAGCCTGTACTGGTCCGTTTTCTGCTTGTTCCAAGTCCTCTGGTCACCCTGACTTTCTGGTCCTTGGATGTGCTGGGCTCTTTACCTGCGGCCTGAGTACTGTTTCTTCAGCTTGTATGCCCCTCCCCCCACAGCTAGCTTTCCCCTACTTTAGGTTGGAGTGCAAGTATACCTCAGGACAGCCTTTCCTAACCCTCCTGTCACGGCAACACATATTTTGGCCACTTATCCCGTGGTCACTTGGATAATTATTTGTTTCACATCTGACTTCCCCGTGAGATGCTTTCCAGGCTGGAACAGCCCAGGTTCAGGTTCGCCTGACAGAATTCTGTATCCCTAGTGTTCAGCATGGTGCTGCACACACAGCAAGTGTTCAAAGAGTATTTTCTGAGTGAATGAGTCCTGGGGAGGCCAGGGGACCTGGCTCCTCTTCAGAGGTCTGACAAAGACCAAGGAAGCAGCTGGAAGGCCTGCGGTGTTGGGGCACTGCTGGGAGGCTTGCTTCCAGGGATCTTCCATGAGTTCTTCAAAAATTGCCAGGCAAAACCATAGCAGCGAGGGTAGGGGAAAACCTGGGAGCAAGGAAGCCAGGCCCTTTCCAAGAATGTGTTTTGGTAAGTTGGTTTCAGAACCACGAAGCTTATCCCAAGAAAGAGAAACTTATTTCTCAGTAGAAGCCTGAGGTACTTCTGAGACAACAATGGTCAGAACCGGAAGGAAAATGAGATATGTCAAATTTCCACTGATACTAAGCCGGCGAGTCAGAGAGGAGAGCAGCTTACGCAGGGCATACAGCTAGCTCTGGGCCGCAACCAGGTCTCCTGGCCTCCAGAGCCATTCTTATTTTATTACAACATACTGCACTTTGATTTGGGACCACTGTTGGCGGTGAAAAGAAATCATTAGAAAATGAATGTTTCCTGAAATATCACCTGCAATTTATTGCACTCAGAATTTCACACTGATAAATAACCTCTCTCTCATTAACATGCAGGCTCCCCACAATTAGCACTCTCATTTGCACTATGTAAACAGCTTCTAACTGTGCCTTTTACCTCTTTGTTCAAACAAAGATTTCTGTTAGCAAAGAAACAAGAAGGAAATTAGTAGCAGGTGAGAGCTTATTTTTAATTATATTGAGATTGACTGTTGTTCTCCAAATCTTCTCTAATTCCCCTAAGATATTTATTTGCAGACCAGAGTTTTCAATCTATTAAAACAGCAGCCATTTCTGATCTTTATTTACTAAATGAAAACACAAATGGCAGCAGTGGATTCCTGGCTTGGTGCCAAGGTAGGCAGCGTCGGGGGATGGTACTACATCAGGCTTTGATCTGAGAAGTCTCGCAATCAAAGTGAAGTAGTGAATACAGAAGATGTTGGTGAGCACCAGTGTTAGCATGCGCCAGGCTGAGTGTCCCAGAGTCAAGCCCGTCTCGGCAATAACTCCCAACTTCTACCACCTTAAGCCAAGTTTGGGTTCTTTTGCCAAAGGATTTTAGTTTGTTTCCGGGAATGAGAAACTTGATGTCTGCCAGTGATGAAGGGATTGGCTTGGAGCATCTTATGGTCAGAACTTTTCAAAGATTATCTATTGCAACTTCTCACCGAGAGCAAGAATCCCTTTAGAAACATCTAAAAACCGATACTGTATGAGCTCCTCATTTTCCTTGTTAATGTACTCCATCCTGAGATTTGTCTTCCCCTGAGCTGACATCTTGTCTCTGGCAATTTTCCTTCAGGAAATCCACTGTCTCCCAATCCACCTTGGGGAGTCCACATTGAAAGAAACTCCTCCCTCTCTTTCATGACAATCTTATGTTACTATATCCATTTGAAGACAGGGTTGTGTCCCCTGAGTCTGTTCCAAGTTTGCATGGGCTGAGTTTCTTTAAATGTTTTCAATGGGACATGGTTCCTAGGCCCCTTACACTCTGGTTGGTTTCTTTTGGATGCATTGTAGGTGGTGAAGGCCTCCTACCGTGTTTTGTCAAAGGATGAATACTATGCTCCAAGCATTATCGGAATTCCGTGCAAAGTCAAGGTTAAACTAAACACCCTGATCCTCAAGTTGAGGACCTCACCCTTCGTTTTCATCTGTTGAAGGAGCACATTAGGATCCTCTAGTTGCCTTCCTTCCTTCCTTCCTTCCTTCCTTCCTTCCTTCCTTCCTTCCTTTCTCCTTAATACATTTTTTAAAAGATTTTATTTATGTATTTGACAGAGAGAAACACAGTCAGAGAGGGAATACAAGCAGGGGGAGTGAGAGAGGGAGAAGCAGGCTTCCCGCCAAGCAGGGAGCCTGATGTGGGACTCGATCCCAGGTCTCCGGGATCATGACCTGAGCCGTAGGCAGATGTTTAATGACTGAGCCACTCAGATGCCCCATATTTCTCAAGATTTTATTTCTTTATGTGTCAGAGAGAGAAAGCACAAGTAGGGGGAGTGGCAGGCAGACTCCCCACTGAGCAGGGAGTCTGATGTGGGACTCAATCCCAGCACCCTGGGATCATGACCTGAGCTGAGTGCAGATGTTTGACTGAGCCACCCAGGCACCCCCTCCATATTTCTGCTTAAAACCTATAACATTTTCCTAGGAAAAACAGAGCCCTATTAGATGAAAGGCCAGTTATCACATTTGAATATATTATATTTAGCATTTCCAAGCTAGTTCCAATTATTGTTAATTTGCATCGGATAAAATATTTCATTTAACAAAGAACTTTCATAGTAACCCCAAGAGACAGGCCAAGTCCAAGTAGTCACATCCATTTCACAGATGAGGAAACTAGAGGTAAGGGCATGTGGAATGCCCCATAGAGCTGGGATTTGAACCTCAGTTCTCAGACTTGGTTCACACCTTGTTTTCCTTACTCCACAGCTGGCTCTGCTTTAGCTGATAATTGGGTTGAGAGGAAGCAACCGAGTTTCTGGAGCAACGGACCAAAAGCCTGTATTCCTCCGCTCGGCCAAGTAGAGCTGTCCTTTGGGGCCTTTCGTCCTCTGTCATTTGTCCTAAGAGGCAGGGTCCTGGGAGCCCTGTCATTGGTATGAAGCTGTAAAATGCCAGATTCACCCACTTTTACAAGCTGAATAGAGAAAGTGATTTTCAGAAAGCTTGAATTGGAATTTATATTGCAAAAATTTGTAATTATGTTCCAACTACTTCTAGGTGACTTAATATAAAGTCACATTTTAAAAGGACACTAAAAAGGACCAACAATACAAAGGGAAACAATTATACCTAGAAATCTAAGCCAGGAAGAGTTGCTATCAGCTTTCAGTTTCCTGGTACCAAAGCAAGAACAGAAACATAATGGGTTACCGAGCTCTTCTTTTCTTATAAAAGGAAGCAAACAGTCAGAGAAGTGACACCTACACCAAGTGGAATCTCTCACTTTCATTGTTATAGATACAATTCTGAACAGCATAACCATCCATCACTTCCATCGTCATTTACAAACTGTTGGAGATTCCATTCAGGGTGTGCTTTGGGAACCCACACTTTGAAACTGCTCCAGATGCTTCTGGGGAGCAAACAATTAGGAAAGGAATACCTGTAAGATATGCAGATTTCTGGCTTTGCCCCACACCCTTACCTCTCTCTTTTTGGCTTTTGATCAGAGCTGTGGCTTGTTAGCTAATAATTGGGGCTTTCTCTTGAGATCAGGAAGGCAGGAGTTTCTCTGTAGGGGCAAGGAAGAGGCGGCAATGATGTTTTCTTCCAATCCCTAGGGATTTGGACGAGTAATCTCATCAAGACAGTGGATCAGTCCTCCTTTTCATGAACCAGTCAGGATTACCTACAAGCACGGCCCAGACTTCTCATTTAGGTAGCCGTTCTGGTTCTGATCAGTTGCTCAAGGCATCTGCAGCCCAAGGGTTTGACACCCCAAGGCCAAAGAGAAGCAATTTTATCCAGGAAGATTTTGGCGGAGGGTCTTGTCAGTCATCTGGCTGTCAACAGAAGAAGCTTACCATGGCTCCTATGGAGTGTTTGCTTCTGTATAAAATTACTGTTATAAGGTCCCTCTCTATGGCTCAACATACCACTGCAGAACTTGATAAATGCACCTGTTAGAGTTATTTAATATTGTGCATCTGAATGCTGAAGAGTGTCTGCACATTAGAATTAAAGTCAGTCCCAGACATGATAAATATGATTTTAGTGACTCCTCAGAGAAGCTTCACTAGGGTACCATTTTATTGTCTGCTGTTTCAAAGGTTTAAATCTTTTTTTCTGCCTTCAGTTCATAGGATAAAAACATGTGAAATCACTGGGATTTATATAGGCAGATTTGGCAGCTCTTTCATTTTTTTTTACTTGGACTGTCAGATATAAATCAATGTTACAGCACTCTTGCCAGGAATGTGTTAGAATGTACATGTGTTTGGGGAGCAGACATGGTATTTCTATTATAATTTTGTTTGTTAGGTGTGATCTGAATTGTTTGGTTTTGTTTTATAACATTTGTTTTATAACATTATAACAATTTGTGGTTATTTAATTGGTTCTCCTCTGTTATCCCTACCCACTGACTGTCAGGTTTTGGGGTTTTCTTACTTTTTTTTTTTTTTTTTGTATTTTTTGTCACTATGCTTTTATTCTTGCCCAGAATGCCCACCCCCTCCTGCCCATCCTTTAAAACTTAACTCTGGCACCACTTTCTTGATAAAATCTTTTCTGATATCTCTACTCCATCTTGATCTTTCTTTAAATGTCTTTAAAAATTGTTGCCAAGACCATATACTTAACATTTTATTGTACATTTTCTAGTTATTAAGCATCTGTACCTCTCCATCAAGCACTTTATTTTAAACTGTTCCATTGGCCAACAGTTTCACATGGGAATCTTAGATTTTTTAGCTCATTGTGGGCAGAGCCCAGATTTTAGAAACCTTTTTGACTCCACTCCCTCCCCAGTGGAGTGTGCCCATGGCTAGCACATGCAGGTATGTCTTTTTCAGGTTGCCGTGACAAATATACACATCGACTAGGTAGCTTCAACAGCAGACATTTATTTCTCAGTTTTAGAGCCTGGAATTCCAAGATTAAGGTGTTGGCCAATTTACTTCCTCCTGAGGGAGTGTTTCCTGATTTGCAGATGGCTGTCTTTTTTGTTGTATTGTCACATGTTGGAGAGCAGAGAGAAGAAGCAGGTTTTCCATTGTCCCTTCTTATGAGGGCACTAATCTATCATGAACACTCCACCCACATGGACCTCATTACCTCCCAAAGGCCTCCCCTCCTAATACCATCACATTGGGGGTTAGAATTTTAATATATGAGTTTTAGGGGAACATCAACATTCAGCCCATAGCAAGATGTTTAGGACAAGACTTTTATTCTCTCACACTACAGTTTGTAAAGACTACTATTTGCAAAATCAGTTGAAAAAATAGCAAGGATCATTTGATTGTAAACTCCACGAAGGCCAAAAACTATGAATACTCTATTTACCACTATACCTCCAGTGCACTTCTTCAACTACTTGGACAGGTACTGAATTAATTTGTTGACTGACATCTTTTGTTTAAACCTGATTTCATCTGAATATGTGTCACATGAATCTTTTTTTTTTTTAAGATTTATTTACTTATTTATTTCACAGACAGAGAGAACATGAGTGGAGGGCAGGGGCAGAGGGAAAGAGAGGGAGAGAAGCAGACTCCCTGCTGAATATGGAGCCCAATGTGGGGCTTGATCTTACCACCCCAAGATCAAGACCCAAGCTGAAATAAAGAGTCAGATACTTAACATATTGAGCTGCCCAGGTGTCCCATATCTCATATGAATCTTATATATTGAAATTAAAAGCAAGGTATTTATCTCTGGCAAGATAGAATTTTCTGAGATGAGCTGGACTTATTCACTTCTTGTCACTTTTTTGTTTTTAAGTGATCTTTGCACTCAATGTGGGGCTCCAACTCACAGCCCCAAGATCAAAGGTTGTATGCTTTACTGACTGAACCAGCCAGTTGTCCCTTTTTCTCCACTTTCTAAGATCATTTGTCCCTGTCACATCCCAAAAATGAATAAAAGAGGCAAAGGGGAATCTCTGATTCTATGGCATTATGGGGGGATTATCTTCATTGAAAAAACCCCAAATAAAGTTATTTTTTTAAACATCTCTATTCATTTGAACTTTCCTGCATCCCCAAGAATTATATTTCCTTTTATATTCTCACAGTATCGAGCATTTAATGTGAAAAATTGAAATCTATGTAAGTTTCAGTTACCAGACAAGGTAAAAGCAAAACCCTGTAAAGGATGTCCTAAATATAGAGGAAGGATTCTCAAGCAAGGAGAAGAAAGAAAAGTCATGATGTAAACATCTTGCCCTTCAACTTTGAGGGGAGGTGGGGAAGCTGAAGCAAATAGACTTTAAAACCTTCACTTGAGTTTTCCTATTAGATATGTAGATTGATTGCAAGGAAATATGAGGATATCCCTTCATCCACCATTCAGTCACCCAGGCTTCCATTTCTTTAGTACACATTCTCCATATGGGCTCATGCAGTTAAAGAGAGTTGCCCAGGTCTGGTGGCCCTTTGTTGTTTATTTGGTTCATTTTTATTCTCAGCAAAGAGGATTTGGTTGGGTCAGTTTGCCAAGACTCCCTCAGTAAGGAGTACCTCCCAGGTAGTCAGTCTTTATGGGTCCTGCTCATGTAAGATTCTCAGCATGGCACCAGTCTTTATTCTAGTCACTGTGATGAGGATAGCAATGTTGGTTTCATTTCTATAATAAGTGTATCAGGAAGGGAATAGCAAGAGAAAGTCAGAAAATTGGTTAGAATTGCTTCCCTTGGAAGAAGTTTGGCAGATGCTTGAACCTTCTTGGATTGTCCTTCCATACATCCAAGTCCAGGACCCACT
This sequence comes from Spilogale gracilis, assembly GCA_004023965.1. NCBI lineage: Eukaryota > Metazoa > Chordata > Mammalia > Carnivora > Mephitidae > Spilogale > Spilogale gracilis. Next base: position 26,624 of record PITA01009009.1, read on the forward strand.
GGAGGTTTGGGGGCAAAAGTGACAGGGCTGTGGATGGCAAATGTCAGGAGGAGAGATGACCAGTATACAGGGAGGAGGCCAGCAAAGACTTTAGGCAGAGCTTCTTGAAATAGGCCTAGGAGTTATTCAGGGAAGGAGTGGGTTTCAGATAAGACTAGAATCTGGGAGGCGCTATTCTTCTCTTTAGTGGTAAAATCCCATTCCACTTTTCCCACTCATTTAGGCATATTCATCTATAATTTTACTCCAGATCAAGGGACCAGTGCTCATTAATTAGGATATTATATTTCTGTCTGTTGATGTGTCACTAACTGGTCTTTATGAGGAATTAAAGCAATTGACAATAGTGACAAAGATGAATAGAGAGCTCAAAACCATGACACATGAGATAATGTTAAAAGTCTTCTTTGTCTTCAGAGAAGGCCATCTGAAGGCCATCGTGCAAAGGAGGAGTTCGATGGATTCTTTCATTCTTAAGAAGGCATAATGAGAACCAATGGGTATATGATGCAGGGAGGCAGATTTGGGCTCAATAAATGGAATTAACAATGGAATCTATTCAAAGATGGTCTTACTACCTTCGGGAACAATGTGTTCCCCAGTCCTAGAAGTGTTTGAGTAAAGTCTAGGGACTATTCACTAAGATTTTTGCAAGGTTTCAAAAGTAACAATATAAAGACTGAAATATTTAACTTTGGCTTCTAAGGCAAAGGCTTAAGAAATGGTGATGGCAAGAGAAGGGGTAGATAGTTCCCCTTTTGGGGACTCAGTTTCCTTCCTTGCAAATTGAGAAGGTTGGGCCACATACCCTTGGAGATCAAGTGAGCACTGACACTCTCTGCTAATGATTAGACTCCAGGTAATTCGCTGGTCCAGTTTTGAGGTCACATTGCTAAGAGCAATCCAGGTGGTGTGTTGGCTTCTTCAAGTACCTTAATTCTTGTTCTTAGGGAAGAGAGGATGAGAAAGTTCAACCTTGGTGCCCATGACCTCATATACCATGTATCAAAGGCCTTAGAGATTTTCTTGACTGTCTGCTGATTTTTCTGGTCATTTCACATCCTAACCTTGTCCGTGTGCACCAGGGCCTCAGTGAAGCCCCATGAGACATCGTTACCCAGCCAGAAAGAACTCAAGGCTTCTCTGAATCTGTTGAGGACTGGCTCTCTTCTAATAACACTGGGATTTTCTGCTCTGATCATTTGACATGTTCTTAAATTGGAATTTATGGGGACTTCTTTCCTGAGTCCTAGGATCAAGAGGTAGTAATGAATCAAAGAGAAGGCCTACTTTCTTATCTTAAAATCTCAGTGCTGGCAGATAACTAGAGCACACCTATGCTTATTAAAATTCTTTTTAAAATGTCCTAAAAAAATCAACCATAGAAATGCAGGTTGGGGCACATATACAGTCTCCATTCATTCATTTATATCAATATTTGAGTGCTGGCCATGTGCCAGCCATTGAGATAAGCACTGTATTAGTATGCTACAGCTGTCATAACAAAATACAACAGATGTAATGACTTATACAACTGAAATTTATGTTCTCACAGTCTAGAGGTTGAAAGTTCAAGATCAAGGGGCCAGCAGCGTTAGTTTCTTCTGAGCCTTCTGTCCTTGGCTTGCAGATAGCCACCTTCATACTGTGTCCTCACATGGTTGCCCTTCCACCTGTATGTTGTCTGTGTCCTAATCTCTTCTTATAACAACACCAGTCATACTGGATCAGGACCCACTCCTATGACCTCATTTTACCATAATGACTTTTTTAAAGGCCCTATCTCCAAATAAATTCACCGTCTGTGGTACTGGGGGGTGGGTACCTTAGCATATGAATTTTGGGAGGACACAATTCAACCCATAACAAGCACAGAACTGTGAATAGATTCCATTGTTAATAATCATGAAAATAAGATTTTAACTGATAGGGAGGTCAATATGATTTAATTGGCTGCCTCATGCTATGGCAATCTCAAGCTCTGTGACCAGAAATAGGACACAATGTAGCTTCTCTTACCAATTTTCATTTAGTTGACTTCTTGGATTCAGGTGTACTCTTGATTACTTCTGCAAGTCATACCAGCTGATGCGCACAATGTGCTGAATGCTGGTAGTCAGTGACCTCTTCTTTAGCATGCTCAGGCACTTGTGGATCCTCCAGATGGGTCCATGCTCAACAAGAATCATATATGAAAATGCCAGTCATACTTGTTAATGTAATTATGGAATTTAATTACAATTGTGTAAGTCAATGAAATATGAGGGCAAAAGAGCATCCTTTCTATGAGAACTTTGAATGTTTTAGAAACATTTGTGCCAATAAACACATAAGGCCACTGGAAGAATTGATGTCCATGTTCAATATGGTTCAAGTTCTGTTTCTGCCTTTTCCTAGCTGGTAATTTGGGTCACTTCATTTTACCCTGACAGAACATTAACATGATGGTTGAGAACAAGGACTCAGTCAACTATAAGAGGCTAGAAGGATTCTGTACTCAGACTATTTCACAATTGTCTTTACATTCTTAGCTTAATTTTGTCTGGGCTCAAACTGTAAGCTATATGAGGGCATCAAATAGGTCCATTTTCTCATCATACCTGATGAATAGCACTATGCCTGGCATGTTGCAGGTGCTCCATAAATATTTGCTTAATGAAAGACCTTTATTTACATTTTGGTGCATTTCCTTCTAATGTTTTTTCTGTGTAATATGTACATATATTATTTTTTTGGAATACATTATATATATATTTTTTGTTCTCAGCTTTTTCCTCCACTTAATCTGTATACATCCTAAACATTTTCTCATGTTATTAGAAATACTTCAGAAAAAAGAACTTTGTGTTTTGGAATGACAGCTGGTGCTCTGAGAATTGTGTATAATGTGCTACCTGTCTCACTTGAAGGTTCTATGACACTGTGGGTGTGGCTACGGGGATGCTGGGTTTGTGAATGGCATCCCTCATATGTATTGCTGCAGAAAAGAAGTTGCAATTGCTGTTTTATTGGCTGGAATGACTTACAAAGAGCAGACTGGATTACTCAGTTCTAAAGGGTTTCTGCTAGAGACCAAGAGACTAAATAATTCTTATTTCCTGAAATGACTCTCCCTTGGTTAGCTTCATAGGATTTACAAGCACCAGAAACTCAACAGGTCCAAATCTTTGTTATCCCTCCATGTTATCCAGACCATTCAAGACCACCACCGTAATCTCAGCCATTCATTCTGCAAACTTTGGGCTCCTCTTTGAGTTCTCCCTCTCCCTCCACATCAGATAAGTCCTGCCAATGCCATTTCTGAAAACTCTCTTGAATGGTCCTTCCCATGTTCTCTGTTAATCATGACCCATCTTCTCTCAGACCTTCATCACTACAACTTGTGCAGAAGCCTCCTAATGGGTCGTTACTTTCTGCCTCACCCACTTCTGATTCATGGTTTACATTCTAGTGAACTTTCTTTCCTCCTCAATGTAGATGGAATCATATTGATTTTTGTATTTTCTGCTCAAAATCTTTTGATGATTTCCCTGCCATAGAATGGAGTTCTCCCTTTTTCCTATGGTAATTAGGGCCCTTTATTTCAACCTCTATTCCCAGTGTCTTTTAAAGCATAAAATATTTGAAATGAAAACATTTTTGTAGTTTTTTTCCTTTTTAAAAAAAAAGAATTATTTTATTTTTTCAGTGTTCTAAGGTTCATTGTTTATGCCCCACACCCAGTGCTCTATGCAATTTGTGCCCTCAATACCCACCACCAGGCTCACCCATCCCCCCACCCTTCTCCCCTCCAAAACTCTCAGTTTGTTTCTCAGAGTCCACGGTCTCTCATGCTTTGTCTCTGTCTCTGATTTACCCCAATTCACATTTCCTTTCCTTCTCTTAATGTTTTCCATGTTACTTCTTATGCTCCTCAAGTAAGCAAAACCATATGATAATTGACTTTTCTCTGCTTGGCTTATTTCACTCAGCATAATCTCCTCCAGTCCCATCCATGTTGATACAAAAATTTGGTATTCATCCTTTCTGATGGAAGCATAATATTCCATTGTATATATGGGCCATATCTTTATCCATTTGTCTGTAGAAGGGCATCTTGGCTCTTTCCACAGTTTGGCAGTTGTGGCCCTTGCTGCTATGAACATGGGGGTACAGTTCTTTTCACTACATCTGTATCTTTGGAGTAAATACCCAGTAGAAAGAGCATAGTCTTTATTACAGAAAGGTAGACATGGGCCAAAAACTGACTCTACCCCTTTCTAGGTGGTAAAGTTGGACATCTTGCTTTCCTCCAATAGAGCAGTAACATGATAGTTGAAAGGAGTCAGCAGCCCCTCCACCTGGCTTTACCTCTTACTGGTGGTAAGACCTTGGGCAAATGACTTAAACAGTCAGGAACTCAGGTTCCTCATTTCTAAAATGGGTTTTGCACCTGTATGGTTGAAATGCTGTGAGAATTAAATGAATTAATACACATGTAGTTCTTAGAACAGCACCCAGTATGTCCTTAATGCCAAGATAGCTGTTTGCTATTATTGTATGAGACATGGTTTTCACTTCTGTAACATGGGGGTAGTACTTCCCACTTATCACAGAGGAGTACTTTGTAATTAAATAAAATGATATATGATCACCTATGTGAAAGTACCTAGAACAGCCTCTGATATGATTGTATATTCAGTTTTCTCCATTATCCAGACCTCAACTTAGAATTCAGTTCTGATTCTTGGGAGCTTCCATAGCCCTTTTTTAGTAGTGTTAATATAGCATCAGTCACTTTGTATTATAATTATATAATTATATATATTCTCTCTCTTTCTAGAATATATACACACACACACACACACACACACACACACACACACACACATATGTATGTATGTATATTCTCCGTTGTTAACTTCTTCTTAAGGGAAGTGGCTGTGTGCCATTAATTTCCATATTACTAACTCATGAGTCAATCCCTTGCATGGATGGATGAGGCACAATGGGTAGATTATGAATGCTTCCCCCCGATTCAGACAAATGTAGATCCAAATCTCCCTGACTCTTACTAGCTGTATGTAAGATCTTGGACAGGTTACTGACCCTGTTTGTTAATACCGTACTTGATATAGGGCTAGTTGATGAGTGGATGAAGTGATCAAACATAGAGCAGTAACTTGATCATACCAAGAACTCAATAATTTTTGTTTTTGATAATTTGTGGACATTTGTTAATTTTAATTATTATCGTAGGGCTGCAGAGATATCTATACTTTAATTCTGTAAAAAAAAATTTGGTTCTTTTATTTTTGTAGACTATAATATAGGTAGATGTGATCTAGGAATTTACCATTTAAGTTTCAGTTACTGACCTTTACTTCCTCTAGAAAGCTGGGACAAGAGGTAAGGACAGAAATGGGAAGCTCAATATTGAGGGGAAGGGTGAAGGCAACCTTCCCTGTTTTCACCAATAAATAGTAAAAATAGGTCACCCATGTGACAAAGGAACAACCTTTTCTATCATTTCTTTGCTGAAATTGAAGAAACGAAATGAGCACTGACGGAGATGGGTAATGTCACATTGTCATCTGCCATCCCTGAAATACCACTTCCTCTTCATGGGGGATGAGGACCCAACACAGAGATGTAGCTTGGTCACTCACTGAGGGGACATTGCCTCTTCAAATGCTCACTTTAGATGGAAGGGTGTCATTGCCAAACACCTGGCTACCTGTTCTTAGGGGGAAACGAAACATAATATGAAGAAATACGGAAGACACCAGTCTAAGGGCTCTTACTTTTCAGATAAACTATCTAAAAGGCCTGATACATTGTACACTCCCCACTGCCCACACCCACTTCAAATCAATTCTACAGATACAAGTTTTATGTGCCACCATTTTGCTAGATGTCCTTCTAGATGCTGTGGGAAGTCACAGTGCATTAAACACAAGGATTTTTTGATACAGTAATGCCCTCACAATAGTTTATGATCTAGTGGGGAGACAGAAATATTCTAAAGTTATTAATAATTTGGAAAATAATCCCTAATAAACTAGTGAAGAGTTAGCAGAGAGCCATGGGACACTTTTAAAGAAGAAATTGCCCAGAGGAAGGGAAGTAACATTTGTTAAGTAGCTACCATGTGGCATACATTGTGCTAGAAATTTTATGTATGTTATTTCTTCCATGGAAGAATCAAATGAGGTCGGTATTATGAACCCTTTAGTGAGTGGTTAACCACTCATTAACCATATCATATGGTTATACGGCAGTTAGAGGGACACGCACATCCAAGGATGATGCCAGTCTTGGCAGTTCTCTTTCTACTAGAGGTTACAGAAGGTGACTTTTGATTGGGGCTGGAAAAATGATTTGGGAAATGGGGGAAATGGGGGCAGAGTAGAGGGGACATGAAGAGGACACTTTCACCCTGAGGAAAGGATGACATATCACTAGAGACCTTAGTAGCCATGTTGAAACTCCACCTGTCCCATCCATAGCATTCATTCCTTCAAAAAACTTATGCACACTTCCTATGAGACAGAGCCTATAGTAGTTTCAAGGAGATATGGGTATATGAGACAAAAATCCATGACCTCACTCATATGTCACAAGTGTTAAAATATACTCTGTGAAACGTGAAGACAATATGTAGGATAGTCAATGCCTGATGTGGCACTGGTAGGTTATGAATCATGGTTATTTTATGTAGAAGAGAACAATGGAAACTGAGAAAATGTATCATGAAAAGTCATGGATCGGAATTTGGAGGATTTGAGTTCTAGTGTCAACTCTACCACTTCCTGATTTTGTAGCTTTGGACAAATCACATCCATTCTCTGGGCCTGACTTTTTCATGGAAGGAGTGAAGGTTTAGTTTACATGATTTTAATGTCCTCCTTCAGGCTCAAAGTGTACACTGAGGAGTTTTGCTAAGTCTACTTTGTTCTAGCAGGTGCTTTCTCCTTTTTCAAGTTTTCTCCTCCACATCTTCTCTAAGATGGCTGATATTCCATTTTAGGAATATCAGTTGCAAACCCTCAACCTACCTTAGAGTGAGGGAATAGAAGATGAGAAGGGGAGGAGAGCCAAGCACAAACTCTGTTTCTGAGAAGGAAGATGAGGTTGGACACAGGCTCAAGGTAGTAACTCCCTGGAGGTCAGTTGACTGTGGCTGGGGATCCCCAGACTGGAAGGTGTCTCTGGTCTCAGCTCTGACCATCTGTGTCTCCATGGGTGGAAGTGACACCATGGGCCTGCATTATTTACCCCACGAACAACTGTGTTTACAAAGCATAACTGGTAAATTCTGGATAATTGACCATTCCTAGGTAAAACAGAAAAGTTACTCTGTCCTTGTGCTTCAGCCCAATGGAGATGGCAAAAGGTAGAAAATAGGTTTATTTGAGGCTAAATTTAAGCATTTGGGTTATTTATTATCATTGAATTGTAATTCTTCCTTTCTATGTTTATGATAAATGTCAGCATATTCATGAACTGCTAATACACACACTTCGAATAATCTCTTCTCGGAAAAGAGAAGGCTGTTGGAAGGCTAGTTTCCTAGAAACTCTGCATTTACAGAGCATTCAAAAGCCTTGTATTCCAGTCTTACCTCTGATACTAACTCTGTGTCATCGTAGAGAAATTGTTTTTTTAACCTGACTTTTGTCATTGACAAAATGAAGAAGTTGGCTTTCATTCATTAGCTTTGATTAGCTTTTCCTTACCATTGACTCGGCATTTTAGAACATTGTCACTCTAAAAAATTTACATTAAGTAATGATGAATCTATTTTTCCTAGTGCTATCATTTCTCATGGATGTATATAATTTCTAGCCAGAGCTGCTGGTCACAGTGAAGCAGTCAGTGTGACCACCCTAAGAGGATATCTTTCCAAATGTTAGAGAAGAAACTTGTCCTTTGACCTCACCTGGGAAGACTTACCATAAGAAGACTTGTAATTTCTGGAAAGATATTGAAAGGTCGAAATGAGCTGGAGGAACCAATTTGCCAAAAACATAAACAGACCTGGGGTTGGATGTTTAGCTTACCATTCAGTAGCTATGTGGCTTTGGGAAAATAACTTAACCTCTCTGAATCACATTATTCTCATTTATAAAATGGAGATAATCATAGTATAACTACCCCACCGTCCTTACAACTTTCTTTTCTAGGAGCTTGGAAATTTGTTCAAAACTGCAAAACCTGATACGAATATAAGTTGTTCTTCATAGTATTATATATATTTCAATTCCATATATTTTTAGAATGTTTGATTGCCACTGACAGTTTTTCAGACTTAGAGTCCATCATCTGTCCTGTTAAATATATGAGATGGTTTGCCTCATCATTTTCATCTATATTCCTTACTCACAAAGTGGTTCTCTTTGGGAAAATTGTGGTAAAGCACACATAGCACAAAATGTATCATTTTAAAGTATAAAATTCAGTGGTATTTAATATACTCACAATATTGTGTGACCATGGCCACTGTCTAGTTCCAGAACATTGTCATCCTGAAAAAAAAAACCAACCCATATCCATTAAACAATTGCTCCCTGTTCTGCCCTCCCTTCTCCCCTGAGTCCCTGGCAACCACTAAAAAATGGGGTTCTTCTATATAGATTTGCCTACTCTGGACACTTCATATAAATGGAATCACACAATATGTGACTTTTTTTGTGTCTGGCTTCATTCACTTATTATAATGTTTCTAAGCTTCATCCATGAGCAAGTATTAAGACTTCATTTCTTTTTATGGCTAAATAAAAATCCACTCTATGGATATGCCACACAAAGTTGTCTTTAACCTTTAAGTTATTGGCTTCTTTGAAACTGACTATATACACACAACTACTCTCCTCCTGACAGAATTGCATATAACTTTATGCCCAAGTCCATTAATGGACCCCAGATTAAAAACTCTTCCTCAAATAAGAGATAATTCTCTGAATCCTTTCATTCATTCATTCATTCATTCATTCTGACCATTCATTCATAATTACTGATTGAGAATAAGGTACTTTTCTACACTCTAGAGGAAATAAGACTGATTTTTAAAAAAGCAGACAAAAATTTCCTTCACCCATGGGGCTTACTTTCAAATAGTGGGCAACATACTGTGAACAAATCAATCATATAGTTTATAAGAGGGTCCTAAGTGTAATGGGGAGAAACAAAGCCAGAGAAGGGGGTAGGAAGTCCTGAGAAGGCAGCACTGCAATTTAAATTAGGGTAGTCATGGGAAACTTCATGGAGAAGGTGACCTTTGGATGGTGCATGATGATGTAGCTATGGGTTCAGACTTATCTGTAGGAAGACCTGATCACTCCTGTAAAGATGCTTAAATAACATTCTTTTTCCCTTTAACAAAGACAATTCCATCTTTAAATTGTCAGATAAGAATTTATGTAGATCAGTTCGGGTCATGATCCCAGGATCCTGGGATCCAAGCTCACATCAGGCTCTCTGCTCACCAGGGAGCCTGTTTCTCCCTCTCTTTCTCCGCCTCTCCCCCTGCTTGTGCTCTCTCACCCTCTCTGTCAAATAAATAAATAAAATATTAGGAAAAAAAAGAATTCCTGTAGATGTGGATTTCCACAAGTTTGCTTTGCATAAAAGTCTAAGGTTCACTCCTATGTTTTATGATAATTTAGAGCACAGGCTTGGAAGTCATACTCTATCTCTGCCACAAAAAAATCTGCATACTTTTCCAGAAAGTCAGTTAGCTCACATTATAGCCTTTCCATTTGTAAACTGGTAATAATGGTCTTATATACTTTATCCTTTCCACAACAACCCTATTCAATAAAATGAAGTATCTAGAACACCCATTGCCCTTCATGAAGTATAGATTTTCATCAATAAATGGATAATTTTGTTTATTTACAGAACACTTACTGATTGCTATCCCCTCCTGAAGTAAACCACTTTTGCATGTTGTTTAACCACCGGGAAAAAGGAAGTGTTCTGCTGCCTATGTGGGTTCAGTCAGAAAAAGAAGGAAGTGGGATGGCATATTATGGGGCTTGTAGAGATCCAGCCCAACAATTTCAGCCCCACAGACACACACTGTCGATGTCTCAGCCCTCTGTCTCTGCTTTAGGAATCATTCTGGGTTTTCCTGGGATTTGAGTTCTTTGTGTCTTGCTTTGGCCTCAAAGGTGGAATTTCCTTGGCTCCCCTCCTCAATTCCTCCAGGTCTTTTATTCAGAGAATCCATCCCTGAACTTGCTTTTCACCACTTTATTTTTCTTCATAGTACTCAACATTATTATTATTTTTTTAAATCCCAGTACACAGAATAGTGCTTAGCACTAGCAGGCACCCAAGAAAACCTTTGTTGAGTAGGCGAATGTACTGAAGATCTTAGAAGCCATGAGCTTTGTACTTTCTACCATTTGATGTTGGGTGTGACTAAATGACTTACTTTGACCAATGAACTATGTGAATGTAAGTGACAATATCAGGTGGAAGCTTTAAAAAGCCAGGGCATACTCTGTTGCCTTCTCTTTTCCTCTGTGAGGTAACTAGCAATGTTAGAGAAAGTGGCTTCATGGTCAGCCTGGGTCTCAGAATGATTATAATAAATGGAGCTTCTCCTGAATTCTTATGATAAATATGTAATATGAGCAAGAAATAAACCTTTGTTCTTTTAAGCCACAGAGCTTTGAGTGTTATTGGTTACCACAGCATAACCTAGACTATCCTGACTGATAAAAATGTCAACCTTGTAATTTGGTCTTCTTATTCTCTCTTCCCAAGAGAGAGATCTGGGTATCATTTACTTTCAAATGAAAGTTCTGTGATAAGAAAAAAAAATGGGTGTGGTATGACAATATCACATGGGTCACATCTGATTTATTCAAAGAAGTCTCCCAGACAACCCCTGGTCAACTCCTGTTTTGTGTGTAGTTTATCACTGGAGAATGAGATTAAGTCTCAGAAGTCATTTCCTTTAGGGACCAGAGACCTCTACACATGAGGTCATGTGTAGCACTCATGAGACAGCACTCACCTAGCTCTAGACTCTATGCCATTTGTTCTTTCTTGGTTTCTACTATACTGACTAGGTCTGTGTTACCTCTGATTAATTTCCCTCTTTTATGTCAGTGGGATAGACAATTATAATACTCAATGTCAGATTAATTGTTTCAGGTTAGTGTCGTGGGGGAAATAAACCCCTAAAGTTTGGGCATCAGAGGATTTTTGGTTTAAGTATCTATTTACTAGCTCTGTGATTGTGGGTAAATTGCTTGGCTTTCCTGAGTCAAAGAATCCTAGTTATAAAAGTGGGATGACAATGTGAGTCCTCTTCCCAACCAGAATTCTTAGGCAAGATGTGTTTTTGGAATTCTGAATGTTTTACTTTTTTTAAATGTTTTTAAAAGATTTGTTGATTTATTTTGGGGGACAAGGAGAGGGAGACAGTGTGTGAGCAAGGGGAGGGGGAGAGGGAAAGAATGTCAAGTAGATTCCCTGCTGAGTGCAGAGCCTGACGTGGGGCTCAATCTTATAACCCTGAGATCATGACCTGAACTGAAATCAAGATTCGGGCACTTACCCAACTGAGCCACCCAAGTGCTTCTGGAATTCTGAATTTTTTAGATTTTAGAAAGGTAACATGTTACATATATAGATCAAAAAAAGCCTAACAGGATCTAGGAGGTCCTCCAAAAGCAAATGTATTAATATCTCTGCAGCAAAATCTATAAATATTTATATAAGAAAGGTAAAGACTACAAAGAGGCTCATTTCAACTCAAATCAGGCTTTTCATTACATGCATTTCCTCCAGACTTTGGTTTTGGAGTTTAAAAAAAAATATGGATAATGTATTATGGACCTATTTTTTAAGCTGTTATAAAGAATAAATGAAATAATGTGTATGAAAAGGATTTGTACAGTGTCACCATGAAAATGAGAATTGTTGTATTATCACAGCACAGAATTGGTAGTTCATTAAACAATATTCAACATAACATTCAACAATAACAGTAACATTCAACAATCATCTACTATATGTTCATCATTGTTCTAGCTGCTAGTAGTCACATCATTAATGGGCCAAGCATCCATTTCTTCCATTCAGCCTCTTGGCCAGAGGATGCATGTGTTTCCACACACTATTTCCCCACGTGTGTATACACACAGCGTCGGTCTCTTGTTTCTTTTTTAGGCTTATTAAGATATTTCATTATTTGGAGCTTTAAAAATACTTCAGATAAATTAAATTTTCTACTTTTCAGAACAAGTTAGCCCTAGAAGGTCTTCCGGTGAGTCACATTCTGAGCAGAGAAATCTGGCATTGAGGAATAATTAACATTCTGGGTTGCCCCCAGTTTCTATGGAGATGAGTCTGGCCCCTCGGGGGAGGAGTGATGGATGTGTAATCTCCAAGATAAGTAACTGACAGGTAAGAAATTTTCCTTTCTCAAATGCATTAATTATTCACATTCATTATTCATCAAACACTGTGAGTTTCCATTTAGAAATTGGACCAAATAGAGAAATTCTCCCCTGTCCACCCCTCATAATCAAATTCTTCCAGGGACTGCTAAGCATTTGAGTAAGTCTGCTATTTGGTCTAGTTAAATGGCAAGTGTTTATCTGATGTTGCTGGGAGATGGAATGAAGATTAAACACTTTGTTGACTACAATAGCACAGACTTTTTGGGGGGGGGTTTCAACTTTTCCAATCCCTGATATTTTCTTGCTACTTCTTTCTTCTGGAACATTAGCTTGGTAAGAACCCAGCCCTTCCTGACTTGTTCACTACCGTATTCCTAGCCCCTAGAATAGGATATAGACACTTCATAAATGTTTATAAAATAAGAGAATGAATGGAAGAGATTTGGGTCTGGGGACACAAAACCCACCAGAGAAAATGCACATATGAATGATCCAGCCCTAGTTCCTTGGGGGATTGCTGTCTATATCCTCCTCTCCCCTGCTAGATGATAACATACATTGAGACACAGGGAGACCACAGCTGGGACAAGACCCTTAGCCCATTCCAAGATAGGCATTCTTTGGCTTTTGGTACATGCTTTAAATCCTTTCTTATTGCGAACATTGCCTTTTAATTGATTATTTGAACCTAGACCTGTTCTTTGCTGAAGTGTATCCCAGAACCACGATCAGTCAGGAACTATGGATTGCCTCACATGCCAGGCTGTGAAACACCAGAGTGCCCAGTCCCAGGATCCAGCATCGGCTCCAGGTTTGCAAAAAATAAATTCTCAAAAGGGTGATTTGTCCAATGACCAGTTTCCCAAAAACATGTTCTCTATGAGCAATTTATAAAGTAGATTGCCTTTGGTGTTCAACGAGAGGTTTTCAAAATCTCTTGAGTTTTTCTGTGGTGTCTTTTTGTTCCATATTACTGTTAGTTTCATTGGAGTTGTGTCTCTATGGTAGGTGAAGGTTTCTTGCTTTGTAGATTTTCCTTCTCATTGGATCTGTGACTTTTGGGCATGAGGATTTTTTTTCATGTGATCAGGCATTGTGAGTGTCTTAAATGTTAAAGATAGTATAAAAGACAGGGCAGCTGTCTACTAACACATTCTAAATCCACTTTACTGCCTAAGTATTTGTTGACTGATTCAAACAAGTGAATATTTTGTTTGGTTTTGAGCATTAGAGAAGCTTCAGGATCTGAATTATTAAACACACATTTAGTCCCTCTGAACTGAAAGGGCCATGTGATTGAGGGGAAACAGTTTCAAGAAAGCCAAAACTAACTGTCCTTCTCAATAGCACATTCTTTAATTAATTAATTAATTAATTAATTCAACATGTATTGAGTCCCTTTTTTAGTGCTGGGCTTTATTCTAGGGACGTGGAATAAAAGAAAAATAAGACAAGGTTCCTACTTTAGAAACTAGTCTGCTATTTTGAAGTTTCCTGGTAAGACGTAAGGCCCATTCTATGGAATTCATTTAACCTTTTTTTTTTTCTTTCATTTTTTGGGGTCATTCTTTTAGCCTGTTTCACCTTCCACTCTGACAGGTATAACTAACATGTCATAAACATATTGGAGTTGATCTTCATGGCCCATTTTAATTCTTGTGCAAATGTCCTTTCTCATCTTACAAGTGTTGCCTGTGTAGTTAGAGACTGCAGCTTCATCCTCTCAGCCTCTTCCTGCCCTCTCTTGCCCTGACAGCCCTGTCCCTTCAGGGACCATATGAATCTGAAGACCTGTGTTTAAGTCCTGCTCCTCCTTTGGAAGCTCAGACTCTGCATCTGTAAAGTGGGGGCTAATGGAGAATAACTCACAGTGTTATTGCAAGCAAAATGGAGCCAGGAGTACTTTGTAAGCAATAAGACAATAATGCAAGAGATTATAATAGATTAGAGCAAGTCAGGTTCTAATGCACAAATAAGGAAAACACTGCAGGAACATAGAGGAGAGACAATTAAGGAGGTCAGCAAGGTTTTGCAAAGCTGGTATGGTGAACTTGGCCTTGAGATTAAGAGATCTCTAGGTGAAGCAGAACATTCCAGAAAGAAAAAAAAAGCAGCTGGACAAAGTCTCAGAGGCACCAGAAGTATTATATGTTTGGCAAAAAATGAACAAGAGTGATTGTGTATTAAGGGGGAGGTCATAAGTGTTGATAAATTAAGTACAGGTCAGTTCCTGAAGAGCTCTGTACACCATATTAAGTAGTTTTATTTACAGAGCCACTGAAAAGTTTCTCTTTTTTCCTCAAGATTTTATTTATTTATTTGAGAGAAAGGGAGAGTGCCTGTGTGAGCAGGGGGAGAGACAGAGAGGGAGGGAGAGGGACAAGCAGACTCCACACTGAGCACAGAGCCCAATGTGGGCTCGATCTCACCACGCCGAGATCATGACCTGAGCTGAAGTCAAGAGTCAGATGCTTAACCCATTGAGCCACCTAGGTGCCCCAAAAAGTTTCTTTCTACAAATAATTTCTTGTGTGAGCCAATATATGCCAAGCACTATTGTAAACATTTGTGGCTTATCAGAGGAATCTAAAAAGAACATCCATACATCCAGTTTAAGAAACAGTTTAAGACATGACGGAACCCATGTGAAACTCTCTGTGTTCCCCTCCTTGGTAGAATCCTAATTCCCCAAGAGGAACTCAAACTCTAAATTTGGTGTTTGTTATTCCCTTGTTTTTCATTACAGTTTTACTCATATGTGGGGTTCACTCTTTTTTTTTTTTTATTGTTACTAAATTTTTTTTTTCAGTTGGTTAAGCAACTGCCTTCGGCTCAGGTCATATGTGGGGTTCAATGACTATTTGTCCCCATGTGGGTGGTCTCTGGTGCCCTTTCTCACAGGTGGTTGCTCCCTTTTCTGCTGCCGTACATTATCATTCCACAACCTTAACATATCTGTCACTCTCAGGTTCTTGATTTACGCGCTGGTGTGAGTCTTCATCAAATAGTTATGTTTGTTACCAAAACAACTGTATACAGATTACTCTCAGAATCTCGTTCAGTGTAGCAATGATTTATAATTTCTATCTCTTCTTCCTATCTTTATCCACCTGCAGTGGGGTTACTATAATCTAGACATTTTGTGTTTTGTGCTTGAGGTTTTTGTTTTGCATTATTCTGTAATGCCTGTATTTCTAGGGAATGTTTGCATTAATTGTTTTTATAAGTTCCCAGTATTCTATCAAGCAAATATATTATAATTTGCTTTATCATAATTAAATTGCTGGAATTCAGGTTGCTTCCAATTTTAAACTATTATAAGTAACATTGTTATAAAACATTGCCTTTTTACTTATAAGAATTTTTTCTTGTTTTGAATTATTTCCTTGGGATATATTTTCATGAATGCGATTACTTAGTCAAAGGCATGATTAATTTTGTGGTTCTTGTTACCTGAGGGGCTTGCTTTACATGAAAAAAATTGTTTATTTTTCTGATTATAAAAGTAATTCATGCTTATTATAGAACACCTGGAAGACACAGAAATGTGTAAAGGGAAAACCAAAACTTTCCGCTAATCTTATCCCACAAAGATAACCATCGTGAATGTTAAATTTTTTTTAATCCATCATTAACATTTTGGTGTATTTCCTTTAACTTTCATAAATTGGGATCATATGTTGTTTCGTATCCTGCTTTTTAAACTTGATTATCAGCTCTTCCATGTCATGTACTCGTTTTCAAAGCAGTAATGTTTTTTAATGACCACATAATGTTGTATTATGTGGATGGCTATCAATCTCCTCTAACTGGGCTTTTTACTTACTAGAACAAATAATGCTGTCAATGAACATCCTGATATAGGATGAGAATTCTGATTATTAGGACAAATGTATGGAGGTAAAGTGCTAGAGGAAGAATACAAATATTATCAATTTTTGATCCATGTAGGAATCATGAGCCCTGACTTCTAACTATTCCTTTGCCCCTCTGTACCAGTTTCCTACTGCTGCTATATTACCACAAAGTTAATGGCTTAAACAAATACAAATTTATTATCTTATAGTTCTGGAGTTCAGAAGTCAAAAATGTGTCTCACTGGGTTAAAAATCAAAGTATCAACAGGGCTGCATTCCTTCCAGAGGTTCTAAGAAGAATTCATTTCCTTGTTTTTTCTAGCTTCTAGAGGCTGCCGGCGTTCCTTGACTCATGACCCCCTTTCTCCATTTTCAGAGCCAGGAGTGTTGGGCCAAGCTCTCAAACTGCCATCTCTCTGGCTCTCCCTCTCCTGCCTCCCTCTTCCACTTTTATATTGGAAAAGTGATTACATTGGGCCCACCTGGATAATCCTGGCTACTCTCTCTATCTTAAAGTCCGCTGTTTAGCAAACTTAATTCCCCTCTTGCCATGTAACCTAATATATTCATAGGTTCTGGGGATTAGGACATGACCATCTTTTGGGATGTCATTATTTTGCCTACCACACATTCCTTCCTTTGTGTATTGTCATCCTACCTCCCATTGCTTAGATTTGGTCGGGAGTCAGTTTCGCCAGGGTTGAACAGAAATCTGGAAGTGTTTTGGTCCTTGACTATGCATAAGACACTACCAGATACAAAGCCCTAAAAAGATTTGCGCTGTTGGAGGAAATATTTGCTTACACAAGGACCTTAGTCATACTCATACGAAGTGGAGTATAACTAGTGTGGCAAAGAGAAGTCCCAAGTAACTCAAAGGAACACAAAGGACAGCCTATTGATTTTTACTCTGGAAAGCTTCCTGAAGGACGTGCCATTTGAACTGAAAATGTAGGAATGGCTAGAATTTTTATAGGTAGAAATGGGGAATGGCAAAGAAGGACCAGAATGACTAAAGGCACAGAGAATGTGTTCAGAGATTGCTTAGTCTAGTAGAATACTGTCTGACAGAACTTTCTATGATGATGGAAGTGTTCTGTATCTGTGGTGTTCAACAGGGTGGCCACTAGCCAAATGTGGCCATTGAGCACTTTAAATGTGGCTGGTGCAACTGAGGAACTGAATTTTTAATTTAATTTTAATAAATTTAATTGTAAATAGTCATGCGTGGCCAGAGGTTGCCATTGGGACAACACAGATTTAAGTGACTATAACAAGGGATCTTTTGAAGAAGGTGTTTTTGAAGACTGCATTAGAAGATTTACTGAGGCAACATAATACAATAGAGGGCCTTGAGAGACTCTGCACTCAGGAACTAAACGGGATTACAGAAGGGAGGGGGTGGGGGGAATGGAGGAACCGAGTGATGGGTTAAGGAAGGCACTGGGTGTTATATGCGATTAATGAATCATTGAACACTACATCAAAAACCAATGATGTACTTATATGCTGGCTAATTGAACATAATAATAAAAAAATGAATCATGGAAAAGTTAATTAATTAAAAGAACAATAGAGGGTCTTGAAAACCATGCATTGGGTAATGGGAAGTCACTACGTGTTTTGAGCTGGAGAATTACATGGTCACAAATATGTCAGACTTAAGAAACTATTCTGATGGGTTTTGGAATATGAGAAGGATAGGAAGGATGGGAGGAAGTTTAAAGCCAGTTGATACCAGGACTGATACACAAGTCCTATTAAGTTCTATAAACTTCCTAGTCAGTATTAACATTTTAGGGTGACTTTGTTTATGTTCCTACTCTGGGCATTTGTATGTAGATATCTGAGGACACTTGGATAGACTTTCCTATTGGATTCCTAGCATTATTGTTGGATACCTCCTATACCTTCTGTATAAAACTGTATTAGGATGTGGGTTAGAATTTTCCTAGCATTTTTATCCTTTTTCCTTCAAATTTTAACTTAAAGCAAGTGATTGTAAGGTCTCTGAGGGCACAGACAATGTTATTCATTGTATTTCTAGCTCCTTAAAGAATACTTGGCATAGTTTAGCTGTTCAATAAGTATCGTATAAGATAATATCTTATTAGGTTGATGAAGAACCTTGTGGTTCTGACAGGATTTCCCCATGCCTTTCCAAAAGCACATTGTCAACCACAGTCCTGAACAGACTCTCACAGTCCTCTTATGTAGCCAAATCTTCACCTCCTACAGTTGCTTGTCTTTCAAGGTCATACCTTTCAATGGAAGAAGTTGGGCCCCCAATTTCTCAATTTTTATCCAGTCCTTCAAAGTGCCAAGAGAGTTACCCAAAGCCTTTTGGATGCTTTATGGATCTATACACATGTGTAGTAGTTGGTTATTTTCTATGTATATCTCTTGGTTTTTTCCCCCCTCTGCACTGTGGTATAAGTTCCTTAAACACAGATGTAGAAGTAAACAAAGACCACCCAAAGAAGAATAATAAGCAAAGGCTGTTATGCAGAGTTTACTGTGCTAAGGGAGTCAGCCACCCTCACTTGGGTTGGGCAGAATCAAAGGCAGGCAGTGGAGTAGGAAAGCTTCATAGTGGGATAAAGGGAATGCTTCCAATGTGCTCTGACTTGGAGGCCACTGGCACGGAGAAGCTGGAGGCAGGCTAACTAGAAGCAGAGCACTTTATGTGAGTGGTTGGGAGTGTGTATTTGGTTTTCTTTGTTTGGTCCTAAGTTGGATGCCAAAACAAAGAATGGGGGAGCTGACAGTCACTCATCCATTTCCACCATTTGGGGCTGGTTGCCATCGGAATCATTGTTTGCCTTCCTTGACCGTTGTAGATAGTGAATCGTCTTCCTGGACTGATGGCCTCAGATTGTGGATCAGCAGCCCGTTTTTATATATGGTCTGGCCATTGTCCATTTGCATATTTAGTGTCTCACAGGGACTGTATTATAGGCTTCTGTTAACACCTGACCTTCTCCCATGCTCTTCTGGCTCTCTAGTGTCTTCTCCACACCCAGACATAACTCAGGTGTGTTCTGCATTTGGTTGAATGACATGGCTGCACATCCGGTAGAAACGAACCCTGAGCTGTAAGCTAGCTTGGGCAAGTCACTCAGTTTTGTTCCAGTGCATTCCATTCCCTTCACAGTTACAGTATTCCTGTGAAATGCCGAGCGCTAAAAACTGTGCTGGTGGCACAAAGAAGGGGGATAAAAAATCTCTGCTCTCAAACACCCTTAACAGATCCCTCTTTATACTTTAGATTTTCATCTATAAGATAGCAACAATAACTGCATCAAGCTGTCGGGAGGGTACGATCAGAGGATGTATGCAAAAGCACGCAGCACGTCGTAAAGAGTTATAAGCTGTGAGGAAGTTTTGCTATTTTAAATGTTTAATAATTGTTTTTCCAAAAAGACAAAGTAACTCCGGAAGATGATGTATCTTGATAAACTTTTCCTCCATATTTTCTATAAGTATAATTTATGATTTAATCACACCATGGACAGAGAACCTCTGCATTTCTTTTTCTAGATTTTTTCCTGAGGGATCTGGGTATAATTATACCTCTGTCTGTTTTCGGGGGTGATACAGTTTCAAAAGCCTGTTTAAAGAATTTCTAGTTGCCAAGCTGTCCTGTGAACTGGCCAATACGATTCCTTGAATCATCGCCCAGTGCGGACCCAATTTATATTTAGAATTTCATGCCATCTTGAAGGAACATCATCCAGTGCCAGGGTCTTCTTTGAGCTAATTGGGCTTTGGCAGTGATGTCATTCCATGGTGGGCGTTTGTCGAGACTACGGCAGTGATAACGCAAGTCTCATTTTCGGCAGCGTGTGCCCATGTGTGCAAAAGGCTGCTCCCCTCCTTCACAGGCAGTCACTCCTCCTGCTGTAGTTCCACTTCTGGTCCCTTTCTGAAGACGGGAGATCAGTAGGCTATTTATACCCCATGGCTAGAAACGCTCCTCTCCTTCTCGTCCACGTGCAACTATTTCTCCTCTTATTAGTGTGGCTTAAAATGTAATGAGGGAGAGCCATCATCAAACTTATCAAACTTTTGATAAGCAGGAAACAGTCATAAAATCATAGAGAAAGGTATGTCCTGTGGCTAAAATGACAGATGTTGGAATGAAGCAGATCTGTGTGGAATGGCTGCCCAGACACAGGTAGCCATGTGTACTGGACAAGGTTGTTAACCTGTACCAGACTGTTTCCTCACCAGTAAGATGAAGGTAATGCTTCTTTTCTCCTGGGGTTGTGAGTTAAGAGTAACCCGGATTTCTGACTCTTCCCCTATGTCTGCTGACTTTGCTAACCTCAGATTTTCTTTCTATCTTGTGAAGTAATCTTCATGACCCAAGAGCATTGGGGAATAAGGAAGAATTTTCTGGTGATTTTCCAGAGGAGATGAAGAAGGTTTCATTACATGTCTCACAGTGGTTTTTTGCAATCCCCAAGATCCTTCCAGAACACTGTCCTCAGCCTCTGCTCTGTTAGTTCCGAACAATTCAGTTCTGCCCCAAACTTGCACGCCACTGCAGTCATGCCAGTCCCGCAGGCATCTTGCTGTTCAGTGGTTCAAGAGCCCTGCCATTAAGTGGACACCTAACTATCTATCAGAAGGAACTTTGACACTTATCCCTTATTATGTCAGTATATTTTTTGGGGTCCCATCTTTCACTCACACAGTCTATCAACGTATTGTTTGCAGTTGTGTTCAGGTTTTCCCCTGAGAAGTGTCCTCAGGGGGTTATAAACACAACTTCTCTCATTTTGCTGCATTAGTTTTATATTCCATAATTCATACAAAACACTTAACACCGTGTTGTAGTACTCACAGACATCATAGTACTCAACAAACTGAAGTTCATTTTTTTCAGGCAAAGTGAAAGCTATGTAGTGAGATACATAGTTTCGATATATCTGGAACAACTGCTATACTTAAAAATTTATGTCTTGTACTTGTCCCCGAATTATCTGCATTCTATGAGAAAAGGTATCAGCACTCCTAAGCCATAACGCCCAAGGCATCAAAGCCTTCAGTGGGGTGTCACTGCGAACCTAAACTCCCATCTGGAGACCTGGCCACATGCCCACACAGACAGCTCAGTAAGCCATCAGCATCTTTTCCTCCTTATACAGAGAAGTCAAACGACTTTCCGAAGTTTTTATCAGCCTCTACATTGCAAAGGTATGGGCTACAAAGTAATTTTGTTAAAGAAAATAAATGCTTGACTGCCATTTTGTCTTCTCCAACAGGAAGATTGCAATGACTCCAATGCACAGTGCCTCATGGTCTCTCAGGGCCCTTCAGTGAGTAGTCACTGATGTTTCTAGCTGGTTTAGTCTCTTCTTTCTGGGTCTTAGTAAGTCTGTTTGGACTTCCCTCTCCCACTGTGTGGTTGTCAATTGTTCTGCTGGCCTGGTCACTTTTTAACCATTTAACTACAGAGAATGTGCTCTGGGCCACACACTCAGCCAAAGACTGGGAAAATAGAGGGGAGGGAAAAAAAGTTCTTGGGTGAATTCAGCCATATCATGTGGAGTAGTAAACCATACAACACTCGATGAGCTAGCGTTCACGGCAGGGCAGGATGGGAGAGATTCATTTTGCCTAGGAAGTACGGAGCCAGAGAAGGTTTCAAGAGTCCTGATATAGGCTTTAAGGAACAAGAAGAGGTTTTCTTCTGAGCCATGAAACAGATGATGACAGACAATCATTTTACAGACTGTTTTGGGTGTGCCAACCAAAATCAAAGTGAGAACTTCAAGGGGGAAAAGAAACTCAAGGGGACAGAATTAAGACCTTTCATTACATCATCTCTTCTGGTGTGGAGAACATGTTCACGTACTAGAGGGCTTTGTATTTTCCTTTAATAAGGAAGGCCATTCTATTTTAAATTTAAGAGGTTCTTTTCCTCTTACTGAGGTTAAATGACTTGTTCAAGTTTGTGTACTCAGTAGGTAACAAACAGTATCGAAACCCAATATTTACCACAGGGTCTAACCCTTAGTTTGTGGTCAATAGCCCATATTTATTGGGTGAACAATTAATGAGTGAGTGAATGAGAAAACCCAGTTCTCCTCACTGCCATATGATGTGATATCTGCAACTTGGCATTTGTTGTTGTTGTTGTTGTTGTTGTTGTTGTTGTTGTTTGGTCTCAGGCTAGCTGATGACTATTACTGTCCCAAACAACATCCCAAGGATATACCTTGAGACCTTTGTGGCTCCTCAAATTCGTGAAAGCAAACTTTTTAGAGATTTTATCCAAGAGAGAGAGAGCACAAAAGAGGGTGAGGGAAGGGGCCCAGAGAGAAGCAGACTTCTCACTGGGCAGAGAGCTGGATGCAGGGCTCTATCTCAGGACCCTAGGATCATGACCCAAGCGGAAGGCAAAAAATGTTTAACTGATTGAATCACCCTGGTGTCCCAGATTTTTCTATTTTAATATGGACATTTTACATAGGGCAGGGGGTCCACCAAACAGTTTTAAAAATTGCTTTCCATTATTTCTGACCCTAGTCTCACTACCTTTCAATCTCTCCTGCCCATAGTCATCAGGGTCATAGCCTAAGTGGACCTTGATCCTCACTCCTCATGTGCTTCCTTTTGGCCTGTTACAGGCCAATATTACGTCTCCAGTCCAGACTTAGAGCCTCCAACATGCCTTCCTATCCTTTCCTTTCACTTCATTTATTCTTGTATTTATTCAACAAATACTGAGCATTTCCTAAGAATCAGACCCTATATAGTGTACTGAAGATCCAGGGGTAAAGAGGAGAGACACACAGTCTCATGTCATGGAGCTCACTCTCCAGTAGAAAAAAAACGGTAGAAAATGAAAGTTATATTATGTAATAGTTAATATTATGTCATGGTAGTTTTGTTAAGTACCACAAAAAGGGAAGTATAGGATGGTAAGTTTGTTTAGCAGGGGAATCTAATTTGTTTAAGAGGGTTAGGAGCAGCTTCCCTGAAGGACCGCCTTTGAGGGAGTAGGAAATAGCTCAGCAAAGAGATGGGGATGGAGGGGGCATTCCTGGCAGAAGGCACAGCATGGGTAAAGGCCCTGAGGTAGGACAGAACCTGGTTTTCCCAGAGAGATTTGGAAAGCTTCATGGGACTGTCATGGTTTGGCCCAGCAACAGCTTCATGATGGCTTCCTACTGCCCTGGGAGCAAAATCCAAAGTCCTTCCCATAAATAAGAACATACATAGTCTAGAGCCCCTTCTACAGCTCAGATCTCATTGCTTCAGGCCTCATCTTGCCATTCCTCAGAAATGGAAAACATAGTGCATTTTCTGGGCAACAGCACTTTTTTCTCCCTTCTACCTAACCACCCTCATACCAGATATCTTCATAGCTTACTGCCTCATTTCCTCTGGGTTTGCACTAAAATGTTACTGAAGGGGCTTTCTCTGCTTACTCTTCCTGTGATGGGGGAAGAGCTCAGGGGTAAGTGACCCTCCCTTGCTCTGTGTCCCACTACTCCATGTGTCTTTTTTTTATCATACCTACCACCACCTGACATTGTTTTTATTTGTTAATGAATTGTGTCTCTCCACTAGCTTGTGAGGGTCATGATTAAAGCTACATTTTTGATTGCCGTATCCTCAGCACCCAGAAGAGTGCCTGACTCACAGTTCCATGTAACAAATATGTATAACAGCTGAGTGGGAAAGTGATAGATACAGGACCAGACCGGACAGAAAGCCAAGAACCAGATCCTTTAATACATACAATATATTTTCATGCCTCTGGGACTTGCTCATGCTTTTCCCTCTGCCTGCAATGCCCTTCCCTACCCCCTTCCACCATCATCTCCTGCAGTGGAAGTCCCATTGACTCAGCCAAGGCTTGAACTTTCACATAGCATATAATTCCTCTTTGGATTCTGGTGGGTGGGATATATATTTGACTCCAGTCCTCAAATAGATGGCTCCCATTGGATGAGACCACATGGGATTCATGCCTGTCCCCAGTCCATCACAGAGCTTGATCCAGAGTAGGCACTCAGACAAGTCTTTGCTTAATTGGATGGCAAGAGGGCAATAATCCAGGAGAGCTGAATAATCCAGGTCGGGAATTATAATGTGGTTAGGGATCTGGGCCAAAGTCATAGCTCGATTTGAAGAACACACAGTTAAGATCATGAACTCAGACACTTGTTACCTGCTTTTGAATCTAGCTCTGTCAATTACTGTAATTTACTTAAACACAACAGGCCTTAGTTTTCATATCTGTAAAATGGGCATAGTAAGATTACCTCTCTCATAATATCATTACAAAATTTTCATCAGTCATTATATGGAAGTATTCAGAACAGTACAAGGAACACAGTGAAAACTATATACATCTGTTGTTTTGATACATAAATTAAAAGCCTAGGACACTGTCTACAGGCAAGAGACCTCAAAGTCCAGGGGGAGATCTGAACTTGGTGGAGGGTCAGCACCTGCAGCTTTATTTAGAAACCCTGGCAGATCAGTCGCAAGCAAGGAGATCTTGGGAGCCAAAGTCCAATCCAAGCCCGTTTTCTAGTCTGATGTTTTATAGAAGGGGAGCCTGTGTCCAGGAAGCATCTTCCCCAAGCTCCCACCATGGCAAAGGAAAGCTGACAACTCCAGTGACCCCACCCCCAGTCTAATGTCTCTCCTGCTACTTCCCCACAGTTTATCAGTGGAAGCCGATAATGTTTCCCAGGTTGTGGTTTATTATTTATTTTCCTGTTGATTTCCCTCCTTGTTTCTTGGAGCAGTCGAGGAAGCTTAAAGGAAGCCCTAGAAGGCAAACTATCAATTAAAGACAAAATTAGGATTAGGAAACTTACACATTAAAAAAAAAAGGCCAGAAGGATGGTGAGGGAGGAGAAAGTACTGATGATGAACAGATTATAAGAGTTTATGCGTTGTTATTTTCACATGCAAATTAAGTTCTGAGCTTCCTAACTGCCAAAGTGAAAAGAGATACACAGACAGTTATATTGAAAAGAAGATCAAAGTGCTTTTCTAGTTCTTAGCCCTAAAAGAAGTTCTTTATTTGTGCCAGGCTCCACAGGATGACATTGAGACTTTTTCTTCAGATGATCATTCTTCTGTCCTGGAACTGTCTTGGCTGATGGGTTGTCCAGATTTCTTCCCTAATGGGGTTAAAAATTCTGAATTTGCTTGAAAAATCTTAGATCCTCATTCTGACTATGCTGTGATTATGGGGTTCCCCTGATCAGCCAAGAAGTACATTTGTGATTCAACCTCTTAGAATTTCATGGTTCTTAAAAACCATAAAGGTCATCAAGTCTAACATCCCCATTCCATTACCTTTCTGATGTTTGAATCTTCTCTGCAACAACTCCATCAAGTGGTCATCCAGATTTTCTTGAATACCCCCAGTGACAGGGCGCTCACTACCGTAGAAGGCTTCTCATTTCATCTCTCCATGAAGTTTTTTATTCTATCAACTTGACATCTGAATCTTGGCCATCCTTACTGAAAGCTACATTCCATCACTGAGGAAAGAAATCAAGTCAAATGGCCAGCAGGAAGAAACTCTGGGAATCCTGAGCTTCCTTAGAAGTAGATTTTTGTTCAAATAAAGTGTTAAAATTAAAGCAGTATATATCTGAGTGGGGCCAATTGGCATTAACTCATCACAGCATATGGTGTGCTTCCTTTTATATGCATGTTTAGCAGCTAGTGGGTACCGAACCTCACACAGCTCTCAATTGCTAGCACTAATGAAGGATCTGTTTGCTTTGGGGGATAAAGATGGTATCACTGATTCACAGTTGTTTTTCCAGGAGTGATGAACAGATTTCATTTCCTCATCCCCACTCTCTTGCTCGGTCCTTTTTCGTCCCCGCTAGCACTACCTTCTTCAAACCTCATTGTCTCTTGCCAGGACTGTTCACTTGCCTCTGCCCGGCCCCCCTGCCTTGGCTCTGGCCCTCTCCGGTCTAAGATCACACTCCCGGAGGGATCTTCAGCAAGCACAGATTTGCCATATCCCTTCCAGCTTGAAACCCTTCAGTGATTCCTGTTAGCTCCTTCGTGGAAGCCAACTTTCTTAGCGTGGAAGGTAGGCCAGGCGGAGGGAGGGGGTCGCCTGAGGCCACGGACTAGGACAAAGTTAACTGTCCCTCTTTCAGGTCACTTGGGCCCCCAAAGTAGTAGAGGCCCTTCTGAAACAAAAGCTTATGTTTGGAGAACTTTACAGTAGTCACTCTTTTCATGGACAAAAATTAATTTTATCTCTAGTGAGCAGAAGAAGGAACAGACTCTCTCAGTGCTACCGGGAATAATAGTACGGCTACTACTGATCATAATAATAATATTGATAATTTTTATAGCTTATGTGTCTGGTTCTGCCTCTAAGCACTTCCTTATTTCATGTAATCCTCACGACAGGCGATGGTGTTTACACGGCCGCAGGATTAACACCTCCCGGGTGTCTTGCTCACCTCACCCTCGTCCCAGCCCAGGGGCGCCTGCGTTTGGTGCGGGGAATCGCAGATGGGAAGTTTAGCCTGAGCAGAGGTTCCGCCTCACCACCGGCAAGATAAGAAGACTCAGCCTAGAGTTTTGCAGTAAGGGTCAGAGACCCTGGAAGCGTCCTCACAGTGGGCCACATGGTGGAGAGGAAGATCAGGGCTGAGATCCAAGTTCCCGGCTGCGTGTGCACTGGTTGAGGGTGACCCACGGACCATTGCAGTTCTGGCCTCAGTTTCCTCCTCTGCACAGTGTTGACGACCCCCTGTCTCCCTCCCGTGTTGGGTCTGAAGGTGGCAGGCAAGGTGTCTGACTCGCAGCAAGGTGAAGGACCAACACAGTATGAGGCCAGGAGAGGGTATCCACGTGGGTCCAGCTAATCCCCAGCCTGACTCCCTTGGAGAGCAGGGCGCACAGCTTTCCCTTTCTGGGGCAAGCTCCCTATGACATTAAGGTGGTTGACAAAGAGCTCAGCTTGACGAATGCGGCTGTGCTTCCCATGTACACGTTCAGGAGAACAGCTGCCTTCCCACCAGCCTGGCCCACAGCAATGGGCAGCTTGGAGCAGCACGGCCTTCAAATCTGAGCCTTCGCTCTGCCGTTTCGGCAGACGTCTCTTCCAGCTCTGCCATCATGAAAGGTCTCCTTCCATATAACCATGGGGCCGTGCCCTTGCCTGCCTAGCCCATCACCCACACTTCCTTTGCAGCTTAAAACATGCCACTTCCTTAAGACTCAGAGGCCCACCTTAGGAAGTGTGAGATCCATGTTGATAACTAGCCAGGAGGCTAATTGAAAATATTTTGGGGTTTGCATGTTTGCTCTGTCTAATCAAGTAAAAAACCATTCTTATCTCCCATAACCAGCAGTTATGCAAGTCTGCCAATGGCATTAATTAAAGCATGATCTTACTTCTCAGAGCATTTATTGTAGATGAGGAACAGGAACATTCAGGGGCCTATTTTATTCTCTCCAAGAGCCAAAGCCCCGTCGGAATCCAGGCCTTATGGGGCAAGTCTATCCTGCGGGACAGGGGTATCTGATTCCTTATGGGCAGATATTTGAGTCCCGTAGTGATGCAGCACTCTCTGTGTCCAGGGTGTCGGCTTAGAAGGGATAGGCTGTACCCCGGGTGAGCTTTCACACTTGCCACATCAGCACTTGAGATTTCAAGCCATACCTGGAGCCCGTGTGGTGGGCAGAGTGGATACTGTCTGCAGAACAATTTCACATCCACTACCCTTTTCTGATCTTCACAACAGCTCTCTGATATTGATTATTATCCCTGCATTGCAAATGAAAAATCTTAAACCTGCTTGCTATAAAATAGGGTTGAACAGAATTTTTGCCAAGGGTCTGATAGTAGGAATTTCAGGCCTTGTGGGCCATGAGGTCCCTGTAACGACTCTCAACTTGAGTATTACAGCATGAAAGCAGAGATAGACATTACGTAAACAAAAAACATGGCTCGGTTTAATAAAATTTTCATTTAGAGAAAGAGATGGTGGGCCATACTTTTCTGATCTCTGCTGTAAAACACTCAGAATGTTGTTGGGGGGATGCCTTTGATAACTAGAAAACCTTAATGAGGGTATTGGCTATAAATGTAGTTGAGTGCCCACTATGTGTCCAACACTGTCAGGATACATTGGTGAATCATTAGTAAATCAAGGAGCTCATGATACAGTGGGGGAGATATCTATTTGAACTTGCATCACTATCATGTAGTTCTCAGAGTTCTCAGGGCCATTAAAGAAGGTGAATGGGACTGAGAATTCACAGCATCAAGAATATCGAGGTGCTAACACATTAGTTGGGCTTTGAAGAAACTTGGATGGAACCCAAAACCTTGCTTATGGTGCTGGGGGAGACATACTTGTTGGAAGGTCACTGCAATCTTCTTTTCCCTCCTCACTGTACTCCTCCACCTGCTAGAGACTGGCCATGTTCAAAGCCAGTGCCCAAGCAAAAGCCCTTGTAGGACAAGTGTGGTGGTGAAGGGAGCCTGATGGTCTGGGCTCAGGATGGTGCTCCAGGCCGATGGGAAGAACAGATCCAAATTAGGCCATGCAAGGGCCAGCTGGTGCGAGACAGGTTATGGGCAGCTGAGAAAGAGAAGTTGAGGTAGAGGACATCCCGTGGCACTGAGTCACAGGGTGGGGTGGTGGCTATTGTGGAAGCTTAGGTTGCAAGTCACGATGCTGCGGGTGCATCCCTGCCTCTGTGTCCTGGGCCAGGAGGAGTCCCCCATGCCAAGTTCAAGCACAATGACCTCACTTGGTGCTGGTACCTGGGGTGCTGGGGGACTCCCAAGGCACATTCATCACCATTGGCTGTTCATCTTCACGACAGATCCTACAAGATTAGTACTACCATTCCCATTTCACAGGTGGAGAAGCTGAGGCTCAGAATAAGGCACTGTTGCACCCAGGCATTTGAAGCTAGATCCCTTTTCTCACTGCTCTGTTTGGCTCCATACATGCACCAGCTGTTAGGAATGGACAAGTAGGAGAAAGAGAAAACCCAGAGCAAAGTCACGATCAAAAAAAGAAAACCTCTTGAGTAGACTTAGGACTCAAAAGAGTGGCTTCGCAGGAGACAAATTCCCACCGGACTGGAAATGCTGCTCCCCCCAACATGCTTTTATCCTGGGGCGGTCTGCTGGCAGCGGGGAGAGTGTTCGGCCCCAGGCTGTCTCCTTCAACCCTCCAAGCACTTCCCTACCTCTATCCGCGTGGCTGCCAGCTGGTGGACTTGGGAACGCTTCTGGGCTCTGCCCCCTTTACTTGCAACCCTTCCTCAGCCTGGTCCCTCTGGCTTCTAGCTCTTTCCAGCCAGCGGCTTTGGGTTAATTATTTCTTTGGGCAGGTTTTCAGGGCTCAACTGTCAGCATATCTACAAGGACCAGTGTTTATGCCCAAGGACTGCATGCCCGGGCCTCACATTTGTGTCAAGTCCCTGGTGTCTATTTTTAACCTCATCTCAAATCAGGGTTATGCACACGGTCTCAGCAAGGCACTGCCAAGCCTGGGGGAGACTCTCCTCGTGCCACTGAAAATTCCGTCTCTTTATGAGACTAGAGCCCTGATGGTCTGGTAAACTCATTGATAATTCCTGTGATTGTCTTTGGAGAGTAAGCAAACATGCACTGCCTTGTTCATGTGGTTGAAAAGCCATAACTTTCTTTGTTAAAGCAAATATTTCAGAGATAATGCAGTTTATTTGGCCCCATTTTTGCATTTTTTTCTTTTGATTCAAAGTACTGAAAGCCTCAAACATGGAAATGCCCTACAATTCTCTCGATTCCTGAGTAGCCCTGGTGCCCCCCAACCGCTCCAGTTTTCTGGGACTAGGAATCAGATGGAGAATTCTGCCTCTTGCCTTCTGTCCAGCTCTTGGTTAACAGCACGGCTCCCAGCTCAGTCTCCAGTCAGCGCTTCTGCCCACACTGCCACTGCCTTCATCTGCTCTTCTTCATCTCTCTTGGACTGTGATTTAAACATTCTGGAACATGATCCTTCTGTCACCACTTTCTTCCCATGCACTCCATTTTCCACACTGCTCTTACAGTGAAATCTCTATAAAAAGCACATCTGATCATGCCCTCCCCAGCTGAAAACCCTCCTCCGTAGCTCGGTTTTACTCCTAGCTTCACTGGGGTGGGGGTCTTCGCTGCTGTCATCACTCGGCATGGCTTGTCTTGCACAGAGATGCCCGCGGAGGATGGCACCCTTTGGTTTCCCGAGGAGAGAAGCACCCAAGGCTCTTCCCCTCCCCCACCTTTCCCCTCCAGCCTCACCAGATCCATCAGCCAGGCAATGCGGTCATTGCCGAAAGCTCTTTCCCAGATCCAGGAAGAGGCCTCCGGCATCAAGATACAAAATGCAGATACTTCGGTGTTGTTTTACCCCACACCAGAAAAGGCCCAAGGTCCTCCGAGCAATGTCTGATTTGCCAATGGGTTCCTTTTTCTCTTGGGTTCTCTTTCCCTGCACGGTTTTCTCTTCAGTTCTCAAGCGTGGTGTCCTCACTGCAGACCTTTGCCCAAGGGGCAGTTGTCCCTCTCTGATTTCGCAAAGTTGAGGGACACCTCTGGTTTCAGGGTACCCCAGAGTGAGAGGTGAGGATGGCTGCCCTCCCCTGGGGAACCGAGTCCCTTCGCAGCAGTATATTAGCCTATATCGACCTAGGTATCCTCACTGTGGTGTCTGATTTTGACCAATAAGCCTGGCTTTCCTTGAAGAGAAACCAGGCTAGCTATAATTGGCCAGCTTCTTTGCCAGAAAGTTGAAGGGTAGCATGGCTTGGATCTATTGTTGGTAGAAAGGGGAAACAGAGGGATCCCCAGATTCCTGCTACAGTGAAGAGCTGGCCATCTGTATTAGCTTCCGAGGGCTGCTGTGACAGGTTACCACATGCTTGGTGGCTTAAAACACCAGAGACATAATCCCTTACAGTTTGGAAAGCCAGGAGCCTAAAATCAAGGCTGGCAGGGCCATGCTCCCTCCAAAGGCTCCAGGAGAGAATCCTCCCTTGCCTCTTACGGCTTCTCATGGCTTCACATGTTCCTTCGGCATGGCAACACCATCTGGTCTCTGCCTGCTTCTTCACGTGGCCTTCTCCTCTGTGGCCTTTCCCTTCTCTCCTGTCTTGCATCTCCCTCTGTCTTTCCCTCATAAGGGTACCTTTCATAATAATCCAGGATAACCCAAGAGAAACTCATCATGAGGTCCTTAATTGATTACATCAGCAAAGACCCCTTTTCTAAATAATGTCAGATTCATGAGTTCCTGGTGTTAGGACATGGACATAGCATTTGGGGGAGCCACCAATGAAGTCCTTTATGCATTTGTCTTGGTTCTTGTCCCTCTAAACTTGACCCTTGATGGTCCTTCACCATCTTCCCACCTGTCCACCATTGTCATATTTTCCTCATTTTGCAAACTCGCTTTATCCTTAAAGTCTGAGCTCCAACATCACATTGCACCTAAAGATTTTCTTGAACCCTGGAGGCACCCTCCTATGTTCTGTCCTCTGGAACCCTGGGCATGTGGCTCCCTTACATGGAAGCCAACTGCCAGCCTGAGTCTGGACAAGGAAGCCTGTCGGACAGGCAGGAGAGAGCCAGATTGGGAGGGAGGGTCCAGAGGGGAGCCACAGAGCTTACTCTGCAGCTATTCTCGTCCCCATTTCGAACCCCAGCCAGAGGCTGCTTCTTAGATGGGTCCAAGGCACGAGAGCATGAGGGGGTGGCTGAAGTTGTAGAGGTCATGAGAAAATCATACCCTCTTTCATAGAAGACCACAGACACTTTCTTTTCATGGAAGCTCAGAAATTTCTGATATGGAAACAACCGAAGGGTCCATCAGGGGGTGCCTGGATAAAGAAAATGTGTATATATATAAACACACACACACACACACACACACACACATATTCACACAGTGGAATATTATTGAGCCATAGAAAAGGAAATCCTGCCATTTGGGACAACAAGGATAAACCTGGAGGACATTATGCTAAGTAAAATAAGACAGGCATAGAGAGACAAACAACGTGTGGTCTCACTTCTACGTGGAATCTAGAAAAAGCTGAACTTCCATGAACAGACTAGAATGGTGGGAGTTAGAGGCTGGGGGTGGAGGGAAACAGGGAGATGGTGGTCAGTGTTGGTTTGCAACCTCAGGAGTTTCTCTGATAAAATTTGAAACTGGCCCCTATACACAGAGCATGGGGAGAGGCTGAAGGAAGAGGCAGTCCAATTTAGTTCGGCAGGGGGTAATTTCAATAAGCAAGCGAACTTACACACAAGGCTTGTGATGGAAGGCTACGAGGCGAGTAGCTCTCTACACCAGCCTGCAAGAATCTTACAAGTTTACACTGAGGTCTTAACAAAATGTAGTCAGGTATTCCATCCAGCTGGTCGCAGTACCACACAGCTCTCTCAAAGCTGTGACCTTGAAGGTGGTCAGTGTGTGGGAACAGTGAGTGGGCAGAACGCATATTCCAAGGCCAGGGAGGAGTAAAGAGCCTCCAATTACCCGTGTCCATTACCACCGGTCAGATCCTCTCAATGACATCCTTCAGCAGTCAAAGGGTACAAACTTTCAGTTATAAAATGATCAAGATTTGCAGATTAAATAATTAGCTCGATTGTGGTAATCATTTCACAGTATATACATATATCATATCGTTACACTGTAGTCCTTCAATATATACATTTTTATTTGCCAATTATTTCTCAGTAAAGCAAGGGGATAAAAAGAGCTTCCCTTAAGAGGAATAAGGTCTTTCCCTCGCTGTCAAAGGAAAGATGGGAGAGGTAATTGTCCCCTCTGCATGTAGTTTCCATCTGTGCCTTCTTCACTTCACTGCGAGGAGGTAGAGAGAAGAAGTGCACTTGAAAGATGGCCATAGCAAAGGGGCCAGACCACAGACACCAGAGACATCCAGGATGATGGTCAGTCCTGCTCACCCTCAGCTTTCAGACCCTACAGAAAGAAGCAACTTGCTCTTGGAAGAATGAACAATCAGGCAGTACTGTTTCAAGATTGAGCTCTGCTCCAATTGCCTATCACCTTCCCTTCTTCCGTCCCTAGAAAAATGAGATGGTGAGTGGTGAGTGCTCGGTGGTTCCAGGAGGAGTTCTCACCAAGGATCACTTTGTTCTTTGGAGATTGACTAGAACTTTTCTGCAAGGCTCTCTCGGCACATGAATCTATAAGACCATAACACAGGAAATCTTCACTGCCCATACATTTTTGGGAGTCACCGGAAAGTTAACAAACACTTGATGGATACAAGGACAGTGCCAGCCTTTGGAAGGCACTAAGGACAAAGAGACTGTTCTGGTTCTCAGAGGGTTTATGAGCTAATGTAGGGGCACATACCATTTAACAGTTACCATAATACTGGCCAGACGGTGACACATACTATGACAGAGCAAGTTAAGGGAAATCCAGGAAGACTTCAGGGAGGAGGTGACATTGTAGCTATGTTTAAGTGTGAGGAAGAAGTAGGCAGGCAGTAAAGGAGAAAAGGAAGGAAGGGCATCCAGGCAGAATGACCAGTCTTGTCAGAACTCTGATGGTTTAAAGTAAATGGGCTGATGTGCCTAAGTATGAATGATGATAAGTAATGAGCCCCAAAACTAATGATATACTGTATGGTAACTAACATGACATTAAAAAAAAAAAGAAAGAAAAGAAAAAGGAAAAAAGAAATGAGTCCCAAGAGGTAGATTAGAGTATGAATCAATTATAATGCATTTCATTGCTGCTAATCAAAATCAGCTCAAACTTGCTTAAACATTATTTTATTTTATTTTTTTTAAAGATTTTATTTATTTGACAGAGAGATCACAAGTAGGCAGAGAGGCAGGCAGAGAGGAGGAAGCAGGCTCCCTGCTGAGCATAGAGCCCATGCGGCCTCGATCCCAGGACTCTGAGATCATGACCTGAGCCGAAGGCAGAGGCTTTAACCCACTGAGCCACCCAGGCGCCCTTGTTTAAACATTAAAAGGGATTTATTCATTTAGGGAGCTGGAAAGCTCAGGAATAGGGAAAATTTCAGAATTCATTTATTTCAGTTGCCGAAGCACGTTCTTAAAGACTGCCTTCTCTCTTTCTCCTTTGCTTCTGCAGGATCGGCTTCATAGGTCTCTCCAGATGGTTATCAGCTCACTCCTCCAGGGGTTATGTTCTTCCTTGAAGGAAAAGCCTTTGGTCCAGGAATAGAGAGAGAACATTATTTCTGGGAGCTCTCTTGGAAGATTAAGGTAGTTTCTTTTATAGAAGCTTCAAGCAAGTATCTTCTTTCATTTCACCAACCTGAGTTGGGCAGGTCATATATTCATTCCTGAATTTATATCTGTGGCTGGAGGTGGGGGCTCTGCTCATGGTCATAGGCCAATCACAAGCATGGTCCACAGGTTGGGAATAGAGGCAGCTTCTTCCAAATCCAGGGTACTACGGAGTTAACAAAAATCAAGATAGTCCAAAAGAAGGAAAAATAAGTGTTGGAAGGTGCCATAAATATAGTAGATTCCACAGACCGTTTTGTAGTTACAGGACCTACATGTGGCCAATGATCTGTCAATAGGAGGCTAAAATGAACCACGGGAGGGGCTGACTGTGTGCACAGTTTGGCTCTTCTGAGAGGCATGGTGCTGGGGACATCTGCTTCTTCTGGGGCAACTATGGTGAAGCCTCTAGGTCCATTCATACTAGAATGGTCTTATGCAACAAAGGCGAGTTTCCCCTGACAATGTGGCTCCTCTATTTGTCATTTCTGATTATAATGGGATCCAATCCAGTTCTGGGGCCCTCCTGGAGATTCTGTGAAACATCTAATATCCTTTCATAAATCTGTTTCTGCTCACATAAAATGAACTGGATTCTGTTTGCAGCTAGGAACCCTGACAATTACTGACTTCCTCTATAGAGTTCAATGTCAGGAAGTTACTTTTATGGAAAGGAATGCAGCCTTTATCTTTTTATGTGCAGGACAAGAACCATTGATGAGTTTCAAATGGGAGAATGGTAATGATAGGACAAGATCTCATTCTACTTTTCCACCCGCCATTCCACCTCAACGGTAACTCTCAAGGTCACAGTCGACTTCCATTTTGCCAAATCCATGGGTCATTTCTCTCTCTCTCTCTTCTCTCTTTCTGTCTCTCCTTTTTTTTTTTTTTACGTAAACTGTTTAGCAAAATCTGATACAGTGAATTGCTCTCTTTTTCTTTTTTTCTTGATAATTTCCTTCTGGCTCATTATGTGACACTTTCCTTTTTTTTCTCTTTAACGCTCTAACTATCCTTTGCTGGTCCCTCCTCCACTGCTGAAACTCTGAACATTGGAGTGCCTAGGGCTCCTCTCTTCCTTTATCGCTTCTCCCTAGGAATTCCAGGGCTTCAAATAATGGGTTATATGCCAGCAACACTTACATTTATATATTGAGCCCATACTTTCTATTTCCCTCTGGATTTGTGTATCCAGCTGTGGACTTGACGTTTCACTTGAATGTCTAGTGGATACTTGTAACATAGTTAAAGAAAAATGCTTGTTTTTCTCCCAGCTTTATTTCCTTCATTCAAAATGACACTGCCATCCACTCAGTTGCTCAAAACCTAAGCCCAGAATTATCCTTGGTTATTTTTTTCTGATTTTCCCATTTTAGAACCATTGGGCAGTACTGGAGCTCTACCTGGGAACTATGCCTTGAGCCCCTGTCGATTCTCTTCTCCCACTGCCATTCCAGCATCTCCTCCACTTCTCCTGTCTTAGCTCCGGCCACTTTTCCCCCTTTCACACCACCTGCTAGCTTCCTGGGTCTTCTTTGTGTTCTTCAAAGAGCCACGCTCATTTCTACCTTCTGGATCTCTTCTTTCCTTTGTCTGGAATGCTCTTCTCTCAGATTTGGGACAGTCCGTTCCCTTCTTGTCTCTAAAGCCTTGCTTCAGATGTGGCTTTCCACCTAAGTATTCCCCAACGCATGTCATTTTCTATCCCAAGACCCACTTTGATTTCTTCCTATGACTAAGCAGTGATCTGAAATAATCCGGTTTGTTTCCTTTAGTGATGTTGTCTCCTCTGTCTGGACATACACCGATACTTGCCTGCCGTGATCACTTAAAATACCCAGAAAAGTGCCTGACACTTAATTGCAACTGAAAATGTATCTGTGGGATAAATGAACATATGTTTTGGAAAAACCACTCTGAGGACAATTTGAAAAATAGCCTTGAAGGGAAGAAATCTATGCCTTAGAAGTTCCTCTCTGGCTGGAATGCGCAGTATGTATCGGACTTGGAAACCTCATAGTCTCTTGGAACAAGAAAACCTTATAGGATGTTAGGTGAGGTGAATTCAGGATGATTCAGCCCAGAAATGACTTAGGAGATTTCTTCATTGGTTTCCACAGGTGGGCTTTCTTTTCCTGTGCTGTTGCCTTTAAGTCGAGTAGTTAAAATGTGGCCAAAATAGCTTTCTGTATTTGGGTTGCTGACCCCACAAGTGTGTGAAAGTGGAATTAGATCCTTTTCCCGTGGCAGCTCCTGACCCACAAATCATGGACAATCACTGCGGGGACAGAGCCATTCTCTGAGAGCGTCGTCTGGCAGGGACGAAGCCAGGGGAATGAGCCTGCAGTGGGGGTGTGCTTTGCTCTGCGTGTCAGAGGTCCTTTTGGCTGGCCTAGTGGTGGATAATGTGGGACAATTCTTTTCTTTCCACCTCTTCATTACCGCACAAAAGAGCACACAGATCTTCACAGAAAGGGGGTTAGCCAGGCTCCGTAACTCTAGGATTCTTCTTTCTCTCTTTACCCCAGAGTCTGAGTTCTCTCACATTCTTTTCAAAGCACAGTGGAAACAGAAAGGGTGCTTAGAAAAGCGGATAAAAAGAAAACAGAATAGAAATCTCCTAAACCTGCCAAATTCTTTCCCCTGAATCCCATGTCATGCACAATTTATATTCAGTAGAAAAATTTTTGCAGGACAAATAAAAAAACCATCCCAATGGCAATTACCCCCTTTCCTTATTATTATTATTTTTTAAAATAGACTTCATGGAGTGATTGAATTCTTGGGGCCGCTCTTCCATTGTGCAGACCAAGAAATTGTAAACCTTGTAATTGGGAGAGCTGGGAGATCTGAAAGAGTGGGAAAACCAGACTTGAGGAGCTGGCAGAGTCCCCACAGATCCACATGGAAGCTGAATTTTGCCAGTCTGCACGGACAGTCCCTTGTGAAAGACATATGATGTTCTACTTGGCAGCACCACGTCGCAAGAAAGTGAGGAATTAGAAGACAGGAAGGCAGGACTGCCGTCCTCACTCTTCGGGTGACCCTGGGCTAGGTATTGAGGATTTCTGAGTCCAGGCTGCCTTGGGCTGCTGTGGGAATCATACTATCCCCTACCCTGTGTGCAGGGCAGCCCTGAGAATTACGTGCCTCTGTGAGAGCGCTCAGGAAATGGGGAAGACCTCTGTGTCTCTTAGTCATTATTTTCTAGTTTGTCAAATCAAAGTCGTAATCTAGAATGGATAAATCTATTCACAGTGAGTGTTCATTCATTAGACAGGCTGATTGATGATGAGTTGGGATTCTGGATTCAGACCAGAAGACAGAAATAAACCCACTCTTGATATTTTAGAGCCTCTCCAACTTAATAGGAATAAATTTGTACATTTCATATAGAACTTGAGTATTAGGGTTACAAGTGTGGCTGTTAAGGTTTAGTGAGACTAGATGGTTTTATCCATCCAATAGTTGCTTAGTAATTATTTTTGGGTGCAGGTAAAGTGTTCCTAACAGTCCCTGGCATGTAGCAAATGTTCAATAAATTTGCACCATTATTATTGTTGTTGCTATCTTGGGCAGAGGTCTGGGGCTACAAATAGACAAATCCATGGTCTCTGCCCTTGAACTCTGGAGTCTAGTGGGGGAGACAGATCTGTGAGTTGAAAACTACATGAAAGTAAACCTGATGGAGACAAGGACTGGTTAGAGTCAACCTGCCCATAGTCGAATTCTGTTCCATTATTTATTAGCTGTGTGAACCCGGGCAAGGTGACTTAACATTTTTTCCCTCATCTATAAAATGGGAGAAGAACAACATTAATATTAAGGGATCACTGCCTGAGTGAAATTGGATAATTATTCATTCATTTACCTATCAAAAGTTTATTGAATGTCATGATTGGCAGAATGACGACCCCTTTGCCCACCAGAGGGACCCATGGCTTGATCCCCAGAACCTGTGAGTATGTTAGGTTACTCAACAAAGAGGAGTTAAAGCTGTAGATGGAATTAAGATTGCTAATCAGCTGACCTTAAAATAGGATGATTAACCTGGGTTAATGGCTTGGGCCCAATATAGCCACAAAAATCCTTTTGTGGAAGAGAGAGGTAGGAGAAGAGTTAGAGCCAGAGAGAGATTTGAAGATGCTTCACTGCTGGCTTTGCAGATGGAGAAACCAGGCCATGGACCAGGGAATGCAGGTGGCCTCTAGAAATTGGAAAAAAGCAAGGAAACATATTTTCCCCCTAGAGCCTTCAGAAGGAATACAGCGCAGCCTACGCCTTGATTTTAGCCTAGTGAGATCCATTTCAAACTTCTGACCACCAGAGCTGCACAATAATAAATCTGTGCTGTTTAAGCACTAACTTTATGGTAATTTATTATGGCAGCCATAGGAAACTGATACAGATGTCTACCATGTGCCACCAGACTCTGTTCTAGATGCTGGAGCTAGCAGTTGGACCCACACACAACCACACACTTGTATGCTCATGCGTGCCCTGGTCTTCTGGAACTTAAATTCTAGGATGATAAACATAGACAAATAAATGTGTGTCAGAGCCTGATAAATGCTATGAAAAAAAATTCCAACAGAGTAAGGGAGCTGGAGAACAAAGGGGAAGTTGTTTGTACAAAAGTGGTCAGAAGGCCTTTGCAGTGAGATGGCATTTAAGCAGAAACATGGATGAGATAAGGACTTGACCCACACACGTATTTATGGGGAAGAGTGACCTGGAGTGAGAGCTCCTTCCTCCTTCCATAGGAAGGCCGTTCCTATGAGCCTTCAGCACGTGGGGGAATGAACACTGCAATTAACAAGGGAGTCTGACAATGCATCATAGCACCCATCGCAGGGCTGTCATACAGTCTGTTCTGGGGTGATGATAATTTGTATGAGGATGCTTTCAGGGGAGAAAGCAAGAAATACTCATTTTAAAGTAGAGCTTGCAGATTTGCAAATGGATTTGCTAGAATGGAAATAGAGATGTCATGGCTGACCCTGGACAAGTGGAATGGGGTTGCCACTTGCTGAAATGGGGAAGACTAGACAAGAGGCAAGTTTTGGGGAGAATAATCAAGAGTTTAGTTTTAGACATACTAAATTCAAGATGCTTTAGCATCTCTAAGTAGGGAGTTGTTGAGTTTGGAGGACGCAACAGAGTTGAAGATGTAACTTGGAGAGGAATCCATAGAACTGACCTTAATCACTTTAGGGAGTGGAGGTAGACAATGTAGAGATCCAAGATTGAGGCCTGGGGCACACCATCAATGAAAGATTGGAATGAGAGAGAGCTCCTGTGAAAGCACAGTCCCTGGCACGTGGGAAGTGCCCAGGAGAGAGTAGCTAGCTACTATGGACTGAATCACATTCCTCTACA
Organism: Spilogale gracilis; assembly: GCA_004023965.1. Lineage (NCBI taxonomy): Eukaryota > Metazoa > Chordata > Mammalia > Carnivora > Mephitidae > Spilogale > Spilogale gracilis. The sequence continues at coordinate 66,565 of PITA01009009.1, forward strand.
AGTCATATGTTAAAGTCCTAACTTACAATGTGACTATATGTGGGAATACAGGTTTTAGGAGGTAGTTAAAATTAAATAAGGTCATAGAGGTGGGGCCCTGATCTAATAGGATTGGTGACCTTATAGGATTCAGGACATGTAAGCAAACTGGGAAGAGGGTTCTCACCAGAAATGAGTAAGCTGACACCTTGATCTTGGATTTCCAGTCTCTGGAATTGTGCATTTCCTTTGTTTAAAACCCCCCAGTCTGTGGTACTGTGTTAGAGCAGGCCAAGCTGGCTAACACATTAGCCATGGAAGGGTAACAGAACACAGGGGTGAGTTAGGCTAGAAATAACTAAGAAAGTTGGGAGGATATGATTTGTTCCCAACTTTCTGACTGACCCATGTTCATTCGTGTTCCTCTCTGGGCCTCAGTTTCCTCCTTTGCAAATTAGGGGCGCCATTCATTTCTTGCATTCCACAAACTATGTTTTAAGAATGGAAATGTTAGAAAACATGGACTAAACAAGTATTTCATAATTTTATAAAGTATGTATAACATAAAATTGACCATTTTAACCAGTACCTCTCTTCAGGACTTCTCATCTCTCCGACTGAAACTCCATTCCCATTAAACCATCACTTTTCTCTCCTCCTCCCAGCCCCTGACTCCATCACTTCACTTCTGTCTCTGTGAATTCAACAACTCCAGGTAACTCATACGAGGGGAATCCTATAGTGACTGTGTTTCTTCGTCTGGCTCCTGTCATTTAGCGTGATGTCTTCATTTCATCCATGTGGTAGCATGGGTCGGGATTTCATTCCTTTTTGAGACTGAATAATATGAGTCATGTGGATTTGAAATCACAAGACCCGAGTCCAAATTCTAATTTTTTCTGCTTATGAGCTCATGTGACCTTGAGTGTGCCCTCAACTTTCTCATTTCCTCATCCTTAAAGTGTGAAAATAGTACCTACCTCATAGATATGTTGGGTGGAGAATTTGACATAATGGATGTGAAACCTCTTTAAAAAGATGATGATGCTCTGGTTATTTTTAGCCATAAAAAGGCCACTAGGTTGACTGCTAGGGGTCGATCCTTCTCACTTGGCCACCCTAATGACATCTTTCCAAGCAGTTCCTTGGCCCAGCTGCAGAGCTGCTCCAAGTCACTTATCATGGCCGTCAAATAAATGGACTTGGTTGTTTTCCTGTCAGCCTCTCGATGTTTCACATCAGCACAGCCAAAGATAAGGAGCCTCTGTCTCCATCTCAGACGCTTTGGACCTGGGTGCCTCTATCGTATGCCAGGGAAAGTATAAGCCCAAGGGCTGGAGAAAATCGTCTTCCCTTTGGCTTTTTTGGTGACATTCTAAAGCAACATCAGGCTCCCTGTTTCTGGGTCTGGCTCCGGGAAGTCAATCCACCAGATGGTGGGAAGTGAATTAGTGGGAGCTGATATGGCAGCATAGCCCAAGAGTCTGGGGCCTGAGGTCCAGGCTGGATCTCTTGTGGATGCACTTTGGGACTGGGAGGGAGGCACTTCCCCAATCTAGGCTGGTCACCCTCTTCTGTGTGTTGAGGGGTGGGACTCAATGGCCTCTAAAGTCTGGTTCTGGCCTTCTGTGAATCATGAATTATTTAAGAATGCAATGCCACTTTCTGTCGATGACTCTTGATCTTTCCTTCACCCCCACTCTTTATGGACATGCACTTGTCCCCAAGAGTGCCCATTTCAAGTTCAGCTTTAAATGTGATCCTTACCTCTAGCACTTCCCCTATTGCTTCCCTCCTTCCTCTTTATTTTGACTCCTTTCTGGTCCAGTTTTCTGTCTTCTGGAGGTGTTGGCTTTAGAAACCTCTGGTTTCCTAATGAATGCTGAAAGATTAATGGCAGATTATGGCTTCAGTTCTCATTCTGCTTATATTTTGGGAGAAGAGCAATACTCCAGATTCAGAAGAATGGCCCTCTCATAGTCCAGTCTAGACTCAAAGTGGGGAGATGAGCTCAAAAAGTAGACAGGGGGCCATGTTACATAGGCTTCCAAAGAGAAGCTAAGAATTTTGGGCTCTATCCAGCAGCTGTAGGGAACCACTGAGCTGTATCTGAGCTGTATCTTCTGTAGATCATTCAGGCAGCTTTTTGAAGACTAGATTAGAGTGAAAGAAAGCAGAGGCAGGCAGGAGAGGGAATCCAGCCTCTAAGTGAAGAGAGACTGAGGAGAGTGGCAGCGGAGATGGAAGGCAAGAGCCTGGTCTGAGAGGTTAGAGAAGAACAGATTGGATGAAGAACATCCCCGATGGATGTGGGGATGAGAGAGAGAGTTGAGAATGATACTGCAAAGTGTCTAGCCGGAGAGGCTGAAGCACAGTTGGGTCTGGGGTCAATAGGAAAACAGCTGTCCTGCCATTCTGCATCAGCCCACAAGACGACAGCCAGGGCCATATCTGCTTCTGCCTCAGGGCTTTGGCACTGGTGGAGCTCAGTGCCCAATTTTAGCTTAAATGTCACCTCTTTCAAGAGGCTTCCTTGAATGCCCAGTCTAAAGTCAACTCCTTGCCCTCTCATCTCCCACCTAGGGTCTTCATTCCCCTCCCTCTTTTTCTCCAGCTGATGCAAGCTCATATGTGCTTCCTTCCACTAATTTAAGTTTTGCTTATGTAGGGGTCTTACCTGTCTCGAGCCTGAGTGTATTCTTGGCATCTAGAAATAGGACTTGGCTCATAGCAGGTGCCTAGGAATTATGAGAGTTTAATGAACAGGGAGGAAGGAAGGAAGGAAGGAAGGAAGGAAGGAAGGAAGGAAGGAAGGAAGGAAGGAAAGGAAAGGAAGGACGGAGGGAATGAGGAAGGAAGGAAGGACTTCAGGGAGAAGGATAAAGACTAGAGTCAGGTGTGGCAGGTTATTTCCAAAGATGACCACACCAAAATCTCCCACCTTATAGACATTTCCCGATGAGACTTGCTGCTCCCTCTCAGCAGGTGGAGTCTGTTTCCTCTCTCTTGAACCTGGGCTGGTCTGTGACTCGCTTTGACCTTGGCATACTGCTGCCATGACATTGCTTGGCTTGGGAGTCTAGGCTGTAAGAATTCTTGTGGCTTCCATTCACACTCTTGAAATGCTTCCTCTCTGAACAGTGTAGTGAGACCACCCTGCCGAAAGGAGGCCAAAGGAGCTCTGTAGCCAACAGCTGCTCCGGGGAAGCCCAGCCCCCAACAGATCTGCCAGTAGGATGTGGCTGCCAGTAATCCCAGGCAGGAAGAGCCCTCCAGCCATGCCACAGAGTTGTCGAAAAAGTACATTGTTTTCAACCACTAAGCTTCTTTCTCCACGTGGCACTTTGAGTTAAAAGCTGGTGGGCATCCAGATGGAAATACAACAGCAGGAATTGAATATATATATGTACACACACATACATACATGTGTACATATGCCTGTACGTATATTATATGTACATGTGTGTGTATATATATATATATATATATATATATATGCATTTCTGCAGAAACTGGTTTGATGACCTGCGTATCATATATATATTGCCTTTAATGTGAGTCAGAAAAGAAGTTCTTTTGTTTTTTGCTTGGACTGTGAAGAAAATTATAACAGTGGTGTGCTTTCGTTCTCCTACTCTGAAAATTTTTCATATGGATGAACGGGGGCAGGTAGAGCCAGATAAAGGGAGGGCTTCCTGCCGGGTGTGGTTTGAGACCCTGCCTGCCTGAAGCTTCTGTTCCCGATGCCAGGCTTCTGCCTGACTGTCACTCCTTGGGCTGAGAGCTGAGACAGTGACTGCAGAAGCAGCAATTGCAGGCAGCACTAGCACATGAGTAAACATGCATCTGGTGTTTTCGCCTTAGAAAGCAGTTTTCCCATCGTCCTTTCATTTAATCCTCATGGGAACTCTGTGGCACGAGCACTGGTTTTTTCCCCCCCAAATGGAGAAATAGGCTCACACTGAGTCCATACGGTGCACAGGTAATAGTGGGGAGGGACTCTACGGACTCTGAAAGTCCTGGGTCTCATGTTGTCCCTACGTACCACCACCCTTAGTCCCTGTCCCAGGGAACATTCTTTGAGCTTCTTGGAGCTATTTACATAACAAAGAGAACAACCTTGGTCTTGAAAGCCCTTCATTGTCTGTCACAGGAGACAGGGAGATATCATCTTTGGGCAAGGTCTTCACCCATCTTGTAATTTAAGTAAAACTTTCATGCTAATTTCCTCTCCCTTCTAGTGTTAGTCCTGGCTCCTGGGAAAGGAAAGGAAGTGCTTTCACACTTTATAGACAACCTTGGCTTCAATCACATCATTTGCTCCATTTTTTTTCTCCAAAAAAAATACGAAAAAGCAGAAGTAAAGGCTTCTCTGTTTCTCTTTAAAGGAAGAAGATAATAGTTGTTTTGCACATTTTAATTTAGCATATTTAAAAAGATTGAGAGTTGATGTTTTTTAATTACGGGATTTATTTTGGATAAAAATTAATGTGGGATGAGCTAAGAATACATTTCTTTTCTTTTCTTCTTTTTATTTATTTATTTTTTTTTTGAGTGTAGGGAGACAAGGGGAAGGCTCAGGAGATCTATTTGCAAACCTCCAGCAAACTTCCTGATCTCACACACTGCCTGAGACCCTGGTCCACTCTGGCATCATGGGCCCAGTTAGAATATCTGATTTGGGATGGGGTGGAGGTGTCTTCTGACCAAACCTCTTAGCTCTGCAATTTTCTATCACAGAAAAAAGGCCACACCTGACTCTCCTTTCTCCGGTTAGTGTCATGCTCATTTCTTGATTAATGCAAGCTGCTTCTGGCTTCTGCCTTCTGCGTCCCTCTCCACTATACCTCTAGATGCCTGCTTCATGCTGAGCCACTCCCCACTTTCCCTTGCTCATTGCTGAGATCTGGATTGCCCTATGGGACTTGCCCAGTGGGAGCTACTCATTCTTCCGTTTTCCATTTACCACAGAGCCAGGAAAGGAGTTGACATTTTCTTGGATCTCTGCTTATGTTTACAGACATTACACTGTCACCCAAGTTAAAAATTGCAATGTATTTTGAGTTTTATTCTATTTGGCTATATAATCCATTATCTTTTCTATATCACTGTCATGTACTAACCTTCCAGGCACTGCAGTTCATTTATTGAAGACTTTGGCACCTTACGCATGACTTGTCTCTCTGTCTCAACTCCTGCCATCATCATCCTAGGACATTTCAATGACAATAATTGGACCATCACACATTCTAATCTCATAATTCTGGAACTCCTTCTTTCTGGAGACCATTACTTTGCCTCAATTTCAGTCACATACTCCAGGACCATTTCCTAGAAGAGTTTCCCTTGTGAAGTCTTCAAGTCCCTTCTAGTAGCCTCATGCTTTGCTTCCTCTAGGCAACCTGGACCCTTAAGTTCTCTCTCCATCTGTTGGCCCTCTCCCAACCTTTATTTTTTCCCCCTTTTTAGAGTCCATGATTAATAATTACCTTTTCCTTCTCAGCAACTCTCTGAACACTTACCACTCTCCTTGAGTTCCACACACAATGTCATGCCCCATGCTCTACATTCCCAACAGAATGTCATGTCTTGTACTGCACTTAGAAAATTGATCCTTCTGGTAGTAATCCATCTCTCCCAACTTACAGCAGCTTCCCATTCATTGCCTCTTTCTCCTCTCCCTCAAAGGATATGTGTTCTTTAAAAAAAAAAAAAAAAAAAGATTGTATTCATTTGACAGAGAGGGAAATCACAAATAGGCAGAGAGACAGGCAGAGAGATAGGGGAAAGCAGGCATCCTGCCAAGCAGAGAGCTGGATGAGGGACTTGATCCCAGGACCCTGAGTTCATGACCTGAGCATGGCTTAACCCTCTGAGCCACCTAGGCATCCCAGAGGATATGTGTTCTTAATGCCACTTTCTCTTCCTGCACCTTGTTCTACCAGTCACCAACTCTATATGAAATCTTTTCCTTTCTATGAAATCCTTTCCCTCATGATATAAAAATGGTCATGTTTTTCCCCATTGAAACAAACCAACCAAAAAACCAACCAACCAACCAACCAACCATAATTGCCTCTATCCCATGTTTACCTCTAACTCAGTAGTATCTTATCCAACTATCTCAAAAGTGTGGGCTACACTCACTACCTCTAGTTTCCCAACCCCCCAATAACCCCCACCCCTGCTTCAGTTGGCTTCTTGCCCCAGTCCTTCCCCTGAAATACCTATTTCATTAAAATTAATAGTAACTTTCTAATTGCTAAATAGGTGTTTTTCCAGTCCTTATTTTATGGAACCACTTTACAGTATTGAATACTGTTAGTCATTCTTTTCCTCCTTGAGACTCTGGATTTCCTTGCATCCTGAATATTCAGCCTTCTGATTTTCATAGTAGCTGGACATTCTCTCTGGTTTTTCATGGCTCCTCTTCCTCTTATATATTGGAAGCTGCTGGAATTGTGCACTGTCTCACACTCTCCCTAAATGAGCTCTTTCACCCTTATGATTTCTGTTTTTAAAACCTCTAAGTCACTAACCCCAAAGTACTTTTTCTTCATTCTTCACCTCTCCCAAAGTCAGGAACTGAACTATCTTCTAGATAGCTCTAGGTGATCCTTCATACATACATAACATTCTCCTAAACCAGTTCCTCCTCTTAAATTCTACAAGTCATTCATCCTTCCCTAGGCACCAGGTTAAAACTTGGAATTCACCCTTAACATCTCCTTCTCCTCTGCAAGCCACACCATATCAATGGACATATCCTGCCAAATTAAAGCTTCCCTTTTCTCTTTGTCCTGGATTGGTGCAATGGCCTTCATGCAGGGCTCCCTGCTTCCATTCCTGTTCACTTCTGGTCAATCCTCATGCCATAGTCAGCACAACCTAATGAAATATAAATCTGACAAGGCAAGCCCATGCTTAAAACATTTAAATAGGCAGTATGTCCAGGGAAATGTCCAGGCTCTTCTTGTGTAAGGGCTTCCTTGATTTAACACCCACAGATGTCTTCAGTCTCATTGATCAGCACTCCCTGCCTGATCCTTTGTTTTAATAACAATTAGCTGCACAGAGTCCATACCTGACACCACCCCAACCAGGCAGGTCTCGGTGTCTTTGCTAGTGTTCTTTCCTCCCCTGGAATTCCTTGCAGGGGGCCAGCCCCAGCAAGAGTCGGGAGCAAAAGGTAGGGATGGTGTCAGCGAAATGAGGAGACCCGACTCAAAGAGTGGTGTGGGGATATTCTGAAAACATTGTTCTCAGGGCTCTTTATTTATAGCAAGTTCTGGTTAAAGTCTAATCTAAGGAACAATCAATTACAAAGACAGATCTTAACTTTACTGATGCACATTATGTGTTTTGCTCAGGTGGTTTTTTATCAATCATTATCCTATCAGGACTTTCTGCCTCCTTTAAATGCAGGGAGGTAAACATGTGGTCATGTGGTTACGAGATTTCTTTTATTTGAACTAAGCTAGTTACAATGCAGCTACCATACTACTGTGATTGTTTTTCTCATTATCTCTATTAATTATCATGTTTTAAAAGGGTAGAGTGGAACTTGAGGCTTGAGGTAAGCAAGCTAAAAGTAGGAGCAGAGAAAAGTTTAATATAATTGTAGGTAGAAAGAGAAAAGTGTTTTTCAGAACTAATCAGGTGAAAAGGGAGAACAAAGAAAGCAAAGCTGCGTGGCGTCGATGACCTCCACCCTGTCTAACACCCTCACTTTGAGGGAGGGTCATGGCTTTCCATGCCTTGCAGAGGTAGCCCATATGAATGACCGTGCTTCTGGTCCGCAGCAATTCCTCATCATTCTCTACCTCTCCGTTGCCTGGCTGACCTGCACTGATTATCTACGACTCAACCCTCAAGTCCTTCCTATACCCCTTGGCTAATGTATGAGACTCTCAGAGTTTCTACAACACCTTGTGCAAACTTCCTTCAAGTTGCTTTATACCATCTTCTGTGTATATCTTTCCACTACACTGTAAGCTTCTTGAGGTCTCATTCAATGTTCTGTCCCTCTTGCCCAGGCCAGTGCCAGATATTTAGAAGGTGCTTGAGAAAACCTTTGGATGTGGAATTAAGAGTCAGGATTCAAATCCTTTCTTTTCTATCCATTTTCCCTGTGACATAGATAAATCCCCTTCCTCGTCTCAGTCATGCTTCTTTATCTACAATTATTCCATTTACCTTTCAAGGAAAAACTGAGGATCAAATGAGATAGCATAAATATTCCTTGTAAACTGCAAAGTATTATGAAAATGTTTTATTATATAGGAATTGTTTATTATATAGGAATTATATATGCAGAAACACGTAGAGAAAAAAATGATCTATCATAACATTATGGATCCTGTACAAATTTTAATGAGACTTCATATTCATTCAAAAATCTGCATAAGCCTTTTTATATCATCATGGTAGTTTACAAAGTGTAGTGAGGGATTATTTCTTTGTTTTAAAAACCTAGTCAATGTGCCCAGAGGCTCTAGAACTGGGCTTGTGAAAATAATCAGCTGATCTTACTTAATAGCTGTGAAAGAACACTAATTCAGTTTCAACATTAGAAGCACACAGATCTATGGAGCAACCTAAGGAATTTATGGCAATTCATCTTCTTTCCTCTGTGCCTTCAGACCGTCCCTTCTACCCAGTTCTTCCAACAGGGACATTTTACACAACTTTTCAGCTCTGTGTGAAAATCAGGCCATGGAGAAGTGATGATTCAGATGAGATTTCACAAGCCAAACCTGATTTGCCTTAAGTGAATACATGTCATTTATCCAATTCTTTCTCTCTTGTTTGGCAAGAGAGGAGGAGAAACAGTTCCACTCTGAAAGGACAACTCCCAGTTCAGATAAATGGAATTAGAAATAAATGAACAAGCAATGAATGGGAGTGACCTGCTTTAATGAGTCAAATCTTTATAGAAAATTGGAGCAAATCTTTATAGAAAATTGGAGCTAGAAAACTCCGAATTCCAGGTTGTCCAACAAAACACTCCAAGGAACTAAAAGCACTGGGCAAGAGCATGCACATTTCTTCTTCATAGGAAAGAAGGGGCAGGGCAAGGGCTCCTGGGACAGGGGAAGTTGTATGGGGGAGGGACAGAGGCCCGTACCTGGGTTTTGAGGGTGAAGACCTGGCTCTGCCACCTACTGATTAGATGACTTTCGGCAATTTATTTCATCTGTTTGAACCTGTTTCCTCATATGTCACATGGAGATGAATCATAAGACATATACATATCTCATAAAATAATTGAGAGAGAGAGAGAGAGAGAGAACTTGGCCTTTATTCAATAAATAGTGAATATTATTTTAATTAAAGTTAAATTTTTTTGAAGGGAAAATGCAGGGAAGTAAAAAATGATTGGAAAGACATGTCAGAGCCATATTAAGCAGCTCTTGAATTCCAGGCTACAGAGTTTAGATTTTGTTTAGACAAGGGGGAGCCTCTGAAGGTTTTTGAGCAGCAGTGCAACACAATGGAAGATGTGCTTTTTGAAGCTGATCTGAAAGTGCTGTGTGGAGGGAGCTTGAAGGGAAATATCAAGAGGCAGAACCAGCTGGGAAGCTATCTATTTGGTCCAGTGAGACCTGATAAAGTCTGACCTAGGGTAGTAGTAATGGAGTTAAAGAAGAAGGAGGTTATTGGGGTAGAATTGGCAAGACGTTGTAAAAGATGGTTCCCATGTGCTCCTACCTTTGTGGCTGGGAGGATGGCAGTGCTCCTTGTTTCTTCAAAGAACCAACAGTCATTTGGGCATAGTAACTGTCAGAACATCCAGTCTGCGATCAAATTTTGGAGAACTTCATTGGTCTATTGGTTCTTATTTCAAAAGAGTTTATGTCTGATTTTCTTAGAAGAATGCAATCACTAGGAATGTAGGATTCACCAACAGCAAACGTGGCTGGAATGCATCTCTTCTATGAAGTGACTCCTTAGGACTTCCCAGCCCACTGTGATGCTACCCAGGCTAGCCAAATTCGTCTGCTGCCAGGAAGATGCTTAAATACAGGCGAGGTTTCATGCCAACCCCTCTGGCTCTTCCTCCTAGAGTGTCTGTATTCTCCTCCCTGCCCAAGCTGGCTGAAAACATGAGCACATCTGATCCTAGTACAGCCATGTTGAACAGTTTGTTTCTTCATTCTCCTTATCAAAGCACTTAGCCTGACTGCAGAGGCTCAGCCTCCCCAGGGAAAGCCATGCTGAGACCCAGTATCACATCCACCTTATCTGTGTTGTACTATTCTGTCCTTCTTTAAACTTTCCATCTGTTGTCCTGATACCGAGGTGAGGCTTAATGGTCTCTAATCCCCAAGTTCCCAGTGATGCCTCTCAAAAGGATTGGGCCCCACGTAAACAACCTCCCAATTTTTGGCAACAGTGTCTTTCAATACCCCATTTCTCCGTGGACCATTATTACTTCACATCTATCCAAATTCCAGACAAGGGGGTGAGGATCCTACTGTGCTTGCTGGTCAAGGACCAGCTGATCCTTACCCAGTTCCCAAGGATGTATTTTTTTGAAAGAGGCTTTAATGTATTAATCAATTTATTTTAAAATATGTATTTAGATTTGTGTGTGTAAATTATTGAACTAGTCAGTGCTGGAGGTCTCTTCAAGGTGAAAGAGATCTGTAGTTTTTTTATTAACATATAATGTATTATTTGTTTCAGGAGTACAGGTCTGTGATTCATCAGTCTTACACAATTCACAGCACTCACCATAGCACATACCCTACCTAATGTCAGTCACCCAGCCACCCCATCTCTCCCCCCTCAGCAACCTTCAGTTTGTTTCCTGTGATTAAGAGTCTCTTATGGTTTGTCTCTCTCTTTGTTTTTTTCTTGTTTCATTTTTTTTCCTCTTCCCCTATTATCCTCTGCCTTGTTACACAAATTCCACATATGAGTGAGATCATATGATAATTGTCTTGCTCTGATTGACTTATTTCGCTTAGCATAATGCGCTCTAGTTCCAAAAATGTTGTTGCAAATGACAAGATTTTATTTTTGATGGCTGCATAATATTCCATTGTGTGTGTGTGTGTCTGTGTGTGTGTCTGTGTGTGTGTATCTCACATCTTTTTTTTAAAGATTTGATTTATTTGACAGAGAGAAATAAAGTTAGAGAGGGAACACAAGCATGTAGAGTGAGAGAGGGAGAAGCAGGCTTCTCACTGAGCAGGGAGCCTGATGCGGGGCTTGATCCCAGGACTCTAGGATCATGACCTGAGCTGAAGGCAAATGTTTAATGATGCTACCTAGGCGTCCCTATCACATCTTTTGTATCCATTCATCTGTCAATGGACATCTAGGCTCTTTCCATAGTTCGGCTATTGTGGCATTGCTGTTATAAACATTGGGTTGCACGTGCCCCTTTGGATCACTATATTTGTATCTTTGGGGTAAATACCCAGGAGTGCAATTCCTGGGTTGTAGGGCAACTCTATTTTCAACTTTTTGAGGAATCTCATACTGTTTTCCAGAGTGGCTGCACCAGCTTGCTTTCCCACCAACAATGTAGGAATGTCCCCTCTCTCTACATGCCAACACCTGTCATTTCCTGACTTATTAGTTTTAATCATTTTGACTAGTGTGAGGTGGTATCTTACTGTGGTTTTGATCTGTATTTCCTTCCTGCTGAGTGACGTTGAGCACTTTTTCATGCATCTGTTGGTCATTTGAATGTCTTCTTTGCAAAAATGTCTGTTCATGTCTTCTGCCCATTTTTTGATTAGATTATTTGTTCTTTGGGTGTTGAGTTTGATAAGTTCTTTGTATATTTTGGATACTAGCCTTTATCTGATATGTCATTTGAATATATCTTCTCCCATTCTGTCAGTTGTTTTTTGGTTTTGTTGACTGTTCCTTTGCTGTGCAAAAGCTTTTTATCTTGATGAAGTTCCACTAGTTCATTTTTACCCTTGCTTCCCTTGCCTTTGGCAATGTTTCAAGGAAGAAGTTTCTATGGCTGAGGATGAAGAGGTTGCTGCCTGTGTTCTCCTCAAGGATTCTGATGGATTCCTGTCTCACATTGAGGTCTTTCATCCATTTTGAGACTATTTTTTGTGCCTGGTGTAAGGAAATGGTCCAGTTTCATTCTTCTGCATGTGGCTGTCCAATAATTTTCCCAACACCATTTGTTGAAGAGACTGTCTTTTTTCCATTAGACATTCTTTCCTGCTTTATTGAAGATTAGTTGACCATAGAGTAGAGGGTCCATTTCTGGGCTCTCTATTCTATTCTATTAATCTGTTTTTGTGTCAGTACCATACTGTGTTGATAATTACAGCTTTATAATAGAGCTTGAAGTCCAGAATTGTGATGCCACCAGTTTTGATTTTCATTTTCAACATTCCTCTGGCTATTTGGGGTCTTTTCTGGTTCCATACAATTTTTAGAATTACTTATTCCATTTCTGTGAAAAAGATGGATGGTATTTTAGTGCCATTGCATTGGATGTGTAGACTGCTCTAGGTAACCTAGACATTTTCACAGTATTTGTTCTTCCAATCCATGAGTGTGAATGTTTTTTCATTTCTTTATGTCTTCTTCAATTTCTTTCATAAGTGTTCTATAGTTTTCGGAGTACAAGTTCTTAGCCTCTTTGGTTAGATTTATTCCTAGGTGTCTTATGGTTTTGGGTGCAATTGTAAATGGGATCGACTACTTAATTTCTCTTTTTTTCTGTCTTGTCATTGGTGTACAGAAATGCAACTTATTTCTGTGCATTGATTTTATATTCTGCCACTTTACTGAATTCCTGTATGAGTTCTAGCAATTTTTGGGTGAAGTCTTTTGGGTTTTCCATATAGAGCATCATATTCCCTGCAAAGTGTGACAGTTTGACTTCTTCTTTGCTGATTCAGATGCCTTTTATTTCTTTTTGTTGTCTGAGTGCTGAGGCTAGGACTTCTAGTACTATGTTGAATAGCAGTGGTGATAGTGGACAGCCCTGCTGTGTTCCTGACCTTAGGGGAAAAGTTGTCTATTTTTCCTTATTGAGAATGATATTTGCTGTGGGTTTTTCATAGATGGGTTTTATGATATTGAGGGATATACCCTCTATCCCTATACTGTGAAGAGTTTTAATCAAGAAAGGATGCTGTACTTTGTCAAATGCCTTTTCAACATCTATTGAGAGTATCATATGGTTCTTGTTCTTTCTTTTATTAATGTATTGTATCACATTGATTGATTTGCAGATGTTGAACTCAACTTGCAGCCCAGGAATAAATCTCACTTGGTTGTGGTGAATAATCCGTTTAATGTGCTGTTGGATCCTACTGGCTAGTATTTTGGTGAGAATTTTTACATCCATGTTCAATCAGGGATATTGATCTGTAACTCCCCTTTTTGATGGGGTCTTTGTCTGGTTTTGGGATTGAGGTGATGCTGGTCTCATAAAATAAGTTTGGAATTTTTTTTTTTTAACATTTTTATTTGTTGGAACAGGTTCAGGAGAATACCTATCCTTCTTTAAATGTTTGGCAGAATTGCCTGGGGAAGCCATCTGGCCCTGCACTCCTGTTTGTTGGGATTTTTGATTACTGCTTCAATTCCCTTGCTGGTTATGGGTCTGTTTGGGTTTTCTATTTCTTCCTTGTTCAGGAAGAACAAGCTTGTTTAGCTTATACATCTCTAGGAATGCATCCATTTCTTTCAGATTGTCAAATTTGCTGGCATATATTTGCTTGTAATATGTTTTTATAATTTTTTTGTATTTTTTCAGTGTTGGTTGTGATCGCTCCTCTTTCATTCATGATTTTATTTATTTAGGTCCTTTCTCTTTTCTTTTTGATAAGTCTGGCCAGGGTTTTATCAATCTTATTAATTCTTTCAAAGAAAGAGCTCCTAGTTTCATTGATCTGTTCTACTGTTCTTTTGGTTTCTATTTCATTGATTTTTGCTCTGATCTTTATTATTTCTCTTTTACTTCTGGGTTTAGGCATTCTTTGCAATTCTTTCTCTAGCTCCTTTAGGTGTA